>CAUYLG010036465.1:0-85440 GCA_963573385.1 Cacajao melanocephalus | reverse complement strand
ATATTGGTTGGCTGCTTGTTTGTTATTTTCATCCCTTATTCCTTCCTGTCTCCATTGTTAAGCACAATTATTGGCATAAAAGAGGTTTTTAATACACATTTTTAGACTGCATTCTAGCCTGGGCAATAGAACAAGAATCCCGTTCTCTCTCCCTCTTTCTCTTCTTCTTTCTTTCTCTCTTACATTCTTTTTTTTTTTTTTCTTTCTTTCACTCTTTCTTTCTTTTCTCTCTTTTTCTTTCTTTCTAAAAAATAAAAAAAAAAAAAAAATCAGGAGACGACAGTGCTGGAGACGATGTGGAGAAATGGGAATGCTTTACACTTTTGGTGGGAGTGTAAATTTGTTCAACCATTGTCAAAGACAGTGTGGTGATTCCTCAAGGATCTAGAACTAGAAATACCATTTGGCCCAGCAATCCCATTAGTGGGTATATACCCAAAGGATTATAAACATTCTATTGGTTGAGGGTTTGTCATAAATAGCTTCTATTATTTTAAGATACGTTCAGTTGATACCTAGTTTATTGAGAGTTTTTAGCATAAAGTGCTCTTGAATTTTGTCAACGGCCTTCTCTGCATCATTGAGATAATCATGTGGTTTTTGTCTTTGGTTCTGTTTATGTGGTGGATTACATGTATAGACTTGCTGATGTTGAACCAGCCTTGGTTCGCCATAATTAAGCCTACTTGATTGTGAAGGATAAGCTTTTTGATATGCTGTTGCAATCATTTTGCCAGTATTTTAATGCAGATTTTTACATCTATGTTCATTATGGATATTGGCCTGAAGAGTCTTTATAATGGAATGATTTATAATCCTTTGGGTATATACACAGTAATGGGATTGCTGGGTCAAAAAGAATTTGCATTTCTAGATCCTGGAGAAATCACCACACTGTCTTCCACAGTGGTTGAACTAATTTACAATCCCACCAACAGTGTAAAAGTGTTCCTATTTCTCCACATCCTCTCCAGCATCTGTTTTTTTAATGATTTTTTAATGATCCAGATTTTTTAATGATTGCCATTCTAACTGGCATGAGATAGTATTTCAATGTGGTTTTGTTTTGCATTTCTCTAATGACCAGTGATGATGAGCATTTTTTCTTATGTTTGTTGGCCTCATATATGTCTTCTTTTCAAAAGGGTCTGTTCATGTCCTTCACTCACTTTTAAATGGGTTTGTTTGTTTTTTTCTTGTAAATCTATTTTAGTTCTTTGTAGATTATGGATATTAGCCCTTTGTCAGATTGGTAGATTGCAAAAATTTATTCCCATTCTTTTGGTTGCTGGTTCACTCTAATGATTGTTTCTTTTGCTGTACAGAAGCTCTGGAGTTTAATTAGATCCCATTTGTCTATTTTGGCTTTTGTTGCCAATGCTTTTGGTGTTTTATTCATGAAGTCCTATGTCTATGTTCTGAATAGTTTTGCCTAGGTTTTCTTCTAGGATTTTTATGTTGTTACGTCTTATCTTTAAGTCTTTGGTCCATCTGGAGTTAATTTTATTGTAAGGTGTTAAGAAGGAGTCCAGTTGCTGCTTTCTGCACATTCCTAGCCAGTTTTCCCAACACCATTTATTAAACAGGGAATCCTTTCCCCATTGCTTGTTTTTGTCAGGTTTGTCAAAGATCAGATGGTTGTAGATGTGTGGCATTTCCTCCAAGGTCTCTGCTCTGTTCCATTGGTCTATATGTCTGTTTTGGTACCAGTATCGTGCTATTTTGATTACTGTAGCCTTGTAGTATAGTTTGAAGTCAGGTAGCATGATGCCTCCAGCTTTGCTCTTTTTGCTTAGGATTGTCTTGGCTGTGCTGGATCTCTTTTGGTTCCATGTGAAGTTTAAGGTGGTTTTTTTCAGTTCTGCTAAGAGGGTCATTTGTAGCTGTGATGGGGATAGCATTAAATCCATAAGTTACTTTGGGCAGTATGGCCATTTTCACGATATTGATTCTTCCTAACCATGAACATGGAATGTTTTGCCATCTGTTTGTGTCTACTCTTATTTCCTTGAGCATTGGTTTGTAGTTCTCCTTGAAGAGATCCTTTACATCCTTTGTTAGTTAGTTGTATTCCTAGGTATTTTATTCTCTTTGTAGCAATTGTGAATGGGAGTTTGCTCTTGATTTGGATTTCTGTTAGCCTGTTATTGGTGTATAGAAATGCTTGTGATTTCTTCACATTGATTTTGTATCCAGAGATTTTGCTGAAGTTGCTTATCAGTTCAAGGAGAATTTGGGCTGAGACGATGGGGTCTTCTAGATATACAATCATATCTTCTACAAATAGAGACAATTTGACTTCCTCCTTTCCTAGTTTAATACTCTTTATTTCTTTTCCTTGCCTGATTGCTCTGGCTAGAACTTCCAATACTATATTGAATAGGAGTGGTGAGACAGAGCATCCTTGTTTAGTGGAGATTTCAAAGGAATTCTTCCACTTTTTGCCCATTCAGTAAGTGGGCAAAAGATATGAACAGATACTTTTCAAGAGAAGATATTTATGCAGCCGAGAAATGTATGAAAAAATGCTCATCATCACTGGTCATTAGAGAAATGCAAATCAAAACCACATTGAGATATCATCTCACAACAGTTAGAATGACAATCATTAAAAAATCTGGAGACAACAGATACTGTAGAGGATGTGGAGAAATAGGAACACTTCTACACTGTTGGTGGGAGTGTAAATTAGTTCAACCGTTGTGGAAGACAGTGTGGCCGTTTCTCATGGATCTAGGAATAGAAATTCCATTTGACCTAGCAATCCCATTACAGTGTATATACCCAAAGGATTATAAGTCATTCTTTTATAAAGACATATGTACATGTATTTTCATTGCTGCACTGTTTACAATAGCAAAGACCTGGAAACAGCACAGATGCCCATCGATGATAGACTGGACAAGGAAAATATGGCACATATACACCATGGAATACTATGCAGCCATAAAAAACGATGAGTTTGTGTCCTTTGTAGGGACATAGATGAATCTGGAAACCATCATTCTCAGCAAACTGACAAGAACAGAAAATGAATCACTGCAGGTTCTCACTCAGATGCGGGTGCTGAACAATGAGAACACATGGACACAGGGAGGGGAGCATCACACACTGGGGTCCGTTGGGGGGGCACTAGGGGAGTGACAGTGGGGAGTAGGAGTTTGGGGAGGGATAACATGGGGAGAAATGCCAGATAAAGGTGACAGGTGGATGGAGGCAGCAGACCACGTTGTATGTACCTGTGCAACAACCCTCCATGATCTGCACATGTACCCCAGAACCTAAAGTGCAATAAAAATAAAAATAAAATCATTGAAAATATAAGCACACAAAAATAATCTGTCATCTATTATAAAGGCATATGCACACATATGTTTATTTTGGTAATGTTCACAGTAGCAGAGACTTGGAACCAACCCAAATGCCCATCAAAGATGGACTCAATAAAGAAACTGTGGCACATGTACACCGTGGAATACTATGCAGCCATAAAAAGGATGAATTCATGTCCTTTGTAGGGATATGGATGAAGCTGGAAACCATCATTCTCAGCAACCTGACACAAGAACAGAAACCAAACACGACATGTTCTCACTCATAAGTGGGAGTTGAACAATGAAAACACATGGACATAGGGAAGGGAACATCATACACCAGGGCCTGTTTGGGGGTGGGAGGCTAGGGGAGGGATAGCAGGGGGTGTTGGGATTGGGGAGCGATAGCATTAGGAAAAATACCTAATGTAGATGATGGGGAGATGGATGTAGCAGACCACCATGGCATGTGTATACCTATGTAACCTGTACATTGTGCACATGTACCCCAGAACTTAAAGTATAACAAAAACATGTAAAAAGACTTTGTCTTGCACCTTGTATACCAACTCAGCCACATTAAGATAGGACCCTGGGTAGGGTCGTGAGGCCTTCATTCAAGGACCCAATTCCCAGATGACAGTTTTTAGAGGTACCCTGGGCCAGAAGAGAACCAGCTGCCTTCAAGTGAAGGACCCAATTCTCCTAGGATTCATCACCTGCTGACTAAAGAACCCATAGGCCTGGAATAATCAGTGGGGATACAAAAGTATGCTGTCATGGGCTTTAAACTCTAACATGTACTGGCTTCAGGTGTGAACTAGCACATTTTCCAGCTATGGTGACTAAAATTGAAAGACACCTTCTGCTTGAGGAAAGCAGAAGGAAAATAAAATGGACTTTGTGTTGCACCTTAGGTACCAGCTTGGCTATGGTGAAGTGGAGCACAAACTAGGCTCCCTGAGTCCAAGCATAGGCCTTTTGACAGTATTTATGGACCTGTCCTGGGTCAGAGGTGAGCCCACTACCCTAAAGGGTGGGTCCCAGGCCTGGTAGCATTCACCACCAACTAACTGAAGAGCGCTTGAGCTTTAAGTAAACAGTGGCAGTCTGACAGAACCACCATGGGCCAGAGGTGGTGGTGGTTTTTCTGCCTATGGAAATGGGAGACAAGAGCAAGAGGACTTTGAATTGTGGTTTTATTCCAGGTTAGCCACAGTAGACTAGAACATCAGATAAATGTAGAAGGCTTTGACTCCAATCCCTGGCTCCCAGGCAGTATCTCTGGACCTGCCTCAGGCCTGGGAGAACTCACTGCCCTGAAGGGAAGGAGAAAAACTTGGCTGGCTTCACCATCTGCTGATTGTAGTGCCCTTGAATCTTGAGTGAACATAGATGGTAGCCAGGTAGTGGTTATAGAAGTCCTGATATCCCTGAAATTCAAAGGATTATTAGCAGTTGCTATGAGTAACTATATGCCAATAAACTGGAAAATCTAGAGGAAATGTACAAATTCATAAGCACATACAACCTACTAAGTGTAAACTGTGAAAAATCAACAACTTGAACAGACCAATAACAAATAATGAGATCAAAGCCACAATAAAACATTTCCCAGTAAAGAAAAACCTGGGACCAGATGGCTTCACTACTGAATTCTACCAACCATTTAAAGAAGAGCTTATATCAATCCTACTCAAAGTATTCTGAAAAATAGAGTAGGAAGGACTTCCAAATTCATTCTGTGAGACCAATATTACCTTGATGTGAAAACAAAAGATGCATCAAAAAACGAAAAGTACAGGCCAGTATATCAGATAAATATTAATACAAAAATTCTCAACAAAAAATAGCAAACAAAATTCAGCAGTGCATTCAAAAAGATCATTCATCATGACCAAGTGGGATTTTTCCCAGGGATTAATGCAGGGATGGTAAAATATATGCAGATCAATCAATGTGATGTATCATATCAATAGAATAAGGGAAATATATATGACAATTTATATTGACATTGCAAAAGCATTTGATAAAACTTAACATCCTTCATGATGACAAAAAAAAAAAAACCCTTAAAAAGCTAGATATAGAAGAAACATACCTCAACATAATAAAAGCCTTTTATGACAGACTCACAGCTGGTATCATCCTGAATGAACAACACCTGAAAGCCTTTTCTATAAAATCTGGAACATGACAAGGGTGCCCACTTTCACCACTGTTGTTTGACAAGTCCATGCTAAAGCAATCAGACAAGAGAAATAAATAAAGGAGATCCAAATTGGAACGGAAGAAGTTAAATTATCTTTCTTTGCTGGTGACATGATCTTATATTTGGAAAAAACCTAAAGACACCACCAAAAAAGTATTAGAACTGATAAACAAATTCAGTTAAGTTTCAGGATACAAAATCAACATACAGAAATCAACAACATTTCTATATGCCAACAGTGAACACTCTGAAAAAGAAATTTAAAAAGTAATTTTATTTACAATACCCACAAAGAAAATTAAATACCTAGAAATTAAAGAAATGAAAGATCTCTACAATTAAAATGATAAAATACTAATGAAAGAGATTGGAGACAACATAAAAAATAGAGATTCCATGTTCATAGAGAAGAATCAATATTGTTAAAATGTACATTCTACCCAATTAAATACAGATTCAGTACAATCTCTATCAAAATACTAATGACATTCTTCACAGAAATAATACAAAACTATATTAAAATGTATGTAGAATCATAGAAAACCCAGAATAGCCAAAGCTACCCTAAGCAAAAAGAACAAAACTGAAGGAATCACATTTTCTGACTTCAAATCATACTGCAGAAAGTAAGACAGCATGGTATTGACAAAGAAAACACACACAGATCAATGGAACAGAATAGAGAACCCAGAAACAAATCCTAACATCTATAGTGAATTCATTTTTGACAAATGTTCCAAGAACATACACTGGGGAAAATACAATGTCTTTAATATGTGCTGCTGGGAAAACTAGATACTCATATGCAGAAAAATGACACTTGACCCCTATCTCTTGCCAAGTATAAAAATCAAAATGGATTAAAGACATAAATCTAAAACCACAACCTGTGAAACTACTGCAAGAAAACATTGGGGAAATATCCATAACATGGTGTGGGCAAAAAATTTCAATCACTGCCCCACAAGCAAAGTCAATAAAAGCAAAAATGGACAAATGGGATCACATCAAGTTAAAAGGCTTCTGCACAACAAAGGAAACAATCAACAAAGTGAAGAGACAACCCACAAAAGAGGAGAAAATATTTGCAAACTACTTGTCGGACAAGGCAGTCATAACCAGAACGTATAAGGAGCACAAACAACTCTATTAGGAAAAATCTAATAACCTGACTTAAAAATAGGCAAAATATCTGAATGATCTGAGTAGACATTTTTCAAAATAAGACATACAAATGGCAAACAGGCATATGAAAAGGTGCTCAACACCATTGATCATTAAAAGAATAGAAATCAGCACTGCAATGAGATATCATGTCATCCTGGTTAAAATGACTTATATCCAAAAGATAGGCAATAACAAATGCTGGTAAGGATGTGGAGAAAAAGTACGGTTGTACACTGCAGGGATGTAAATGGGTATAACCACTATGGAGAATGGTTTTGAGGTTCTCTCCAAAACTCAGGATAGAGCTACCGTATCATGCAGGAATCCCACTGCTCGATATCCAAAATGAAGAAAAGCAGTATATAGAAGAGATATCTGCACTCTCATATTTGTTGCAGCACTATTCATAATTGTCAAGATTTGGTGGCAACCTAAGCATCCATCAAAAGATGAATGGATGACGAAAATGTGGTACATATAGACAATGGAGTACTATTTAGCCATTAAAAAGAATGAGCTCCTGTCATTTGCAAAACATGGATAAAACTGGAGGTCATTATGTTAACTGAAATAAGCCAGGCACAGAAAGACAAACATCCTGTATTCTCACTTATATGTTGGATCTATAAATCAAGACAATTGAACTCATGTAGATAGGGAGTAGAAGAATGGTTCCTAGAGACCTGGAAGGGTAGTCAGGGGTGAAGAAGAGATGGAGATTGTTAATGGATACCAAAAAAAAAAAAAAAAAAAAAGAATGAATAAGCCTAGTATTTGAAAGCAAAATAGGGTGACAATAGTCAATGATGATTGAATTGTACGTTTTTAAATAACTAAAAGAGTAAATTGAATTGTAACACACAGGATAAATGCTTGAAGGGACTGATACTCATTTTTCACAATGTGATTATTACATATTGCATGACTGTATCAAAATATCTTATGCACCCTATAACTATATCTACCTACTATGTGCCCACAGAAACTAAAAATTTAAACAAAAACCTATTGCTAACTATGTTTAAAAGATGAAACATCCTAGGCTTTAAATCTTTGCATTTGCGTGGGGGAAAGAAGAAAATTTTTAGTCTTTTCTGAATACACCTCATTGAACTGTCTACTCTTCATTGCTTTTCTGTTGCCAACTTGTTTGTCCATTGGAACAAAACTGATGTGTAGATAGGAGTTAAGTTTAAATAATAATAATGTTTGTTTTTATTTTTTAATTCTATGTGACAAGATATCAAGTAATAATAAGTACAATTCAAGCTTGTACACTACGTTATAATTTATAAAGTGCATTGAAATGCATATCTGTTTGCTTCTCAAATTCTTAAGTGCTTATGGGAGTATTTTCTCATTTTTCAAATATATAAATCAAATTTATATACATATAACTTATCAAGTGTTACATCACTGATGAGTGGCACGTCTTAGATGAGATCTTTTGGTTCACATGTCAGAGTTCTTTTAATGTCTTTCATTCTTCAGAGGAAAGAAATGGTAATGATTTTTTGACATGATATTAATATTGAATATTATATTGGAAATATGAGTTGCCTGAGGTGAAGACATATACTTTTTATTTAAATATTTTATGGTTGCTTTTTAATAGAAACTCAGCTAAGGACAAGTTAACTCTGTATCCTGGTTAAGGCTAAATTCCAATCTTGAAGTAGCCTTTTAAATTGAATTAACTTTAAAACATAAATTTTGGATAATAATTTATGAGAAAATATAGTGGGTCAGAGATCTTTTGAGAATAATTTACTCTCATCTGAAATGAGATACACAGGATAGGATGACATCTTTAGAATGATGTTATATACAGATATCGTGCTTGGAGCTCCTGTACTTTATAATGATAAAGAACATCTTGAGTATTTGCAGTGAAATTTAGGTCTTAGATAGTTTTAAACATTTCAAATCAGTCAGTCATATACTAATCTTAACTCAGATATTGTATTATGTGAGATAGGAAGTAGCCCTTACTGTTTAAATAAGTCGTGTCATAGCTTCTTTTTAAAAATACCTGAACTGATAATATCAGTTATTTATTGAAATACATAAAAGTGAAAAAACATGAGTCCTTACTTATATGGATGAGTTTCTAAAAATAAATTTTGATCTATTTTAGAAAGCATATACATATATTCTGTAATATAAATTAAGATTTCTTTGCTGAAATGTTAATGTTTTTACACTGATACAAGAGTTTTGTTAATATTCATTATCTTCCCAGATTGGCCATACAGTTCCATATTTAATTTGAGTTTGGTCACTTAAAGCACTAGCCTTAGTGAGATATAGAGATAAAAATACCAAAGAAACTCTTAAAAGATATTTAGGATTTATAAGACCATAATATTCATATGAAATTCACATTAGACTAAAAATTATTTTCTTTAAAATGTAGTTACTTATGAAAACCTGAGAATTTTATGAAGTTAAAAAGGAGACATAAACTCAGACATTTTCATTTTAATTTATAGTTACGTTGGGTCCGATTTTGAAACTATCATTCTCAATGCAGACTTTCAATGACAAGCTGTTTTATTTTTCCTGACACATTTGGACTAAATTGAGTTGAATTAGATTCCAGTTAAAATATGTTGTCCTTTATCTTTAATGTGTAGGAATATATGTGAAAGCTAAACCACCACTGAAGGAAATGAGTGAAGGGGGGTGGGTTGATAAGTAAAAGGAGTTTTTCACTGTTATATTGAAGCTTGCATCACTGTGGTTAAGTGGTATGGCTTTTGGTCTCCTATGCATTCTAGCACTCATTAATATTGATGAAGATATGCATCCCATTTCCCTATGAAGCTTTATGTATTTTAACCATATGCTTCTAATCTTTTATACCCCTTAGATTATTGCTAGCTTTCTTGTATACCTTATTTAATAACAAACTTAAAACATTATTTTCAAAGCGTGTGGATATTCGATGTTATCCTCTGCTTTGGCCATCTTCCTTCTTTCTCCCAATTTTTCTCTCTATTTATTTGTGTCTTTCCTTTTTTTATTATGATTATTTTATTAAATTCTTTGTGTAGCTTCTATTTTTTTTGGAACATTTTTATTAAGTTAATTAATTGGCTTTTCTTATACAAAGCTATATGTTTTGGCATATTATAATGTGAGGTTTTTCACTGAACACTCATTGTTTTTTTAGATGCAGTTTTGCTCTTGTTGCCCAGGCTGGAGTGCAATGGCACAATCTCGGCTCACTGCAACCTCCAGCTCCTGGGTTCAAGCGATTCTCCTGCCTCACCCTCCCAAGTAGCTGGGATTACAGGCATCCACCACCAAGCCTGGCTAATTATTTTATTTTGTTTTTTAGTAGATATGGGATTCACCATGTTGGCCAGGCTCACTTTTTACATACATTTTTTTTTTCAGATGAATCCCCTAGATAACTTTGCCATATGCCAATAATGATAGATTTAATCTTCATTACTAAAACTGCCATTGTAGTTGCTTGTCTAACATTACTCGATAGCACTTCGGATCTTCTGGTCAATGAAGAATTGCATTCTGTTAATCATGCCTTTCTACCCGCTGCATCTCTGTTACTTCCTCCTTCATCGTCATTCACCCCTTGTCTAGTGTAGCTGACTGTGTCATACAGAATGCTGTTGATTCCAAATAAAATTAACTGGACTGACTTAAGCATGTAGGAGCTGGTACTCTTGGTAGTCACTGGGCTCTGCTGCCAACAGAGCCTGTGCAAAGTGTCCTCTATTTCAAAGTTTAGTAGGTTATTTCCTTTGGAGGATGATTCTGGAGAAGGGATAAAGTGGAGAAACAAATCATATTTATGTTTTTACTTAGGTTACCACTTTTCCCTACAAATCTTTCTGTGCTCTTCGAAAAATAAAAACACTTCGTAGCTTTAAGATGTTGATTTTTAAAATATTTTAAGCTTTTAAAAAACGTGATTTCCCACTTTGTTGTTAAGCCATTTCCTTGATCCTTTCTCTTCTTCTGCCTATTGGCAAAAAAACAAAACAAAACAAAACAGAAAAACAGAATTTCTAAAGTTTGTTGTATGTTTTTGCTAGTGGTATAAGCTTAAATTCCATGTTCTTAAACAAATATTTGTAAAGCGCTGACTTCTAGAAATTATATACAGAAATTACCTCACTTAGCATTTTGAAATGCTCTCTCAGAGGCCTCTAAACTGTGGAAACACTTTGCGGCGTCATTATGCTTATGCTTCACTAGTTTAGGGTAATAATTAGTTGACTTTTCTTGTTTACATTTTAGAATGAAGAGTATATTTAATAGCAAAACAAAAACAAACCACTTCAACAAAACACGACATTGTATCCTGTCCTAACCATTTCCGAAGTGAAATAAACCAAGCTATAGTTTTTCACTTGTCATTTGATTTGATGTATTAAAAAATGATCTTCATCATTTCTGATGATTTCAGTAGAATTGTTTGGGCTTCTGTAATAATAGATTTGGTGGGATTCACAATAAATATTAAGCATGATGATAATCATAAAATAAATGAAGCAACTGTCTATTGTAAAATTTCGAGGCACAATAGGAGAAAATTTTCAAGATAACTCTGAACTGTGGTAAGAGATAAGACATAGTATGCATGTCTAAATATGCTATATGAAGTAAAAATAATTGTGGCAATTATGAAGCTAGAAATATGTGGAGTGGCGCTCAGCTGAGGCATTTGTTATACAATGCCTCTGGCTATCACTATGGTATTCCTTTCAGATCTCCCCATCTTGTTTTTCTGAAGAAGGTAAACAAATCACAGATCCTTCTTATCAGGATTACAGTATCACAGGAATAGAAAGCACATGCACATACAAACACCTACAGGTAGATAAATTTTGTAATAAAACTGTAAATAAAGATACATATTACTTAATATTTGGAGATGGTAGAAGTGTATTCATTTGAAAAGAGAGGGTGTGCTAAAATACAGAAGTAGAAGCCTGAGGTGTATATGAAAGCCACCAAGCAATTTGCTATAATTGGAACATGGAGATACTGAAGCAGAGATGTTTGAATGAGAGTTGAAGAATAGCTCACGGCTAAAATGCAAAAGGCTTTTGGAAAACTTCCATCTTTCATTTATGTTCTGTTTCTTGTTTTCACTTTTACTTTAGTATCAAATATGTGCTACTCCGTTGATAACATTTAATATAAATACCAGGAAATCCACTTGCTAAGGGACTGCAAGGACAAAAGTAAACCTCACCTTTTGATATAGCCAACCAGATATAACCCACTATGCACATGTTTTCAAGAGAAACAATAACGAGTTCTCAGCAAAGAGGACATGACAGTACCATTAGTCACACATAGTTTATTTTTAATTTATCTGGTAACTGGGATGACCATCTGTGTTAGTTAATTGGCTTGATCCAAGGGGAGAAACAACCTTCTCCTATCTTTATGGTAGGAGGTAGTTTTACAACTTGGAGCAAGGTGCCCACTGAAGTTAGGCTCTGCTCTTTCATGGAAACTAGGAGAGATGCTCTCTTCCTTGTATACATTTCAAAAATATGGCTCCCAGGTTCTGGAGAAATACATACTTGCATCATAAAGCTGACAAAAGACCAGCTGACAAAAGGCATATTCAATCTTCAAAAGGATGTATATACATCAGAAAGAGTTAAGAAAGTACTCACAAGTTTTTCAAGGTAATTCTCTGAAAAGAAAAAGTGAGAGAAATCTCTTCCCCCTTTTTCACCAGGGAGAATTAAGCCTCTTGTTTTCACATTATATATATCCTTAGCGTGTTTATTTATTATTCATTTATTTATACGTTCTAATGAATAAAAATTACTTTAAATAAAAATGTTAAAAAGTTAAATAAAAAACATTAAAAATTAAAATGTATATATTTGTATGTCTCAACTATAAGGTATTGTTCCCCATACAGAAAATAAATTGTGAATTTGTTTTACATAAGTTAGGATAGCAGCAATGATTAATACAAAACAAAGGCCTTAACGTAATATTGGTACTTCTGAAAATGCTTATTGTGATCTTAAGTTTGCATTTGAATTAATCGATCATGGTCAACTAAAAGAATATATGAAAGTGACATGACATGGGTTCTTTGTTCCTTCTAACGTAAAAATAAAAAAAATAAAATAAAGAATACAAGGACACCAGAGATCAGTTATTTGTGATACTGGAACTGTGCACCGTTAGAAAGAAAATAAAAGCTAAATGAACAAAGAACAATTTATCAAGCTCAAAAGTGGCAATTTCTGTCGCTCTATGAAGTGAAGCTAGCAGTGACATGCAGAACATGACTGTCTAATTAACATTACATCAGCAGGTGCATTTCTTTATTAAATTACATTTTGCTTAACATACTAAACCTTACTACTGAGATACCTTGATATAGATCAAATTATCTTAAAATCTATTACTGTATTGAATTTACTGTGCCATTGTTGAATGTATTTCAAAAACTACAAAATTAAATTTCATAAAATGAAACATATTTTCTCAGCCTAAAATTCAACATAATATCTATAAAGCAGTGGAGTCTAAAATATATTGTTAAGCATTTATAATGTTTATCTATATCGTGTGTGCCTTATGTACTGAACAGTTACTATTTGTTGCTAGCTCATTAAAAATGTATTTACCACTAGCATCAAAATATGTAGCAACGGGCAAGTCTTTCAAAATACTTCTTTAAAAACTTATGCATTGGTACAGGGCCAAAAACATCCCCAAAGAGTGTCTGGAAATGCAAAAGCCATTTTATGCCAGAAATTATTCAAAATTTAATTCTCTGACAGAACAATTTAGTTCATTGTACTATTCCTATTACCAAGCACAGTGCCTTGAACTAACAGAGTCTCAATACATATTATTAAATAAATAAATAATGAAACAAAAACAAAAGTGTGGAATTGATTCTTATAAGTACGTCAGTAAAATATTTAGTCTTTTATTAAATAAAAGTTAAAAATAATGATCATAAAATTACTTACAAGATTAAGCCTATTTCCTACACTAAAATAGACAAAAATATAAATGTGAAAAATAAAAAAGATAGATGAAAGCAATGTTGATTTTTAATCTAAGATTTCAAGTCATGTTTTGTGTATTTAAACAATTACATTGTTTTTCAATAAAAATTCTTAAATGGTAGTCTAATACTTTAATTTTTTATTTGCAATAAAATTATTTCTCAAGAGAAAATGATGACATTGGATGTTTGAGCTAAAGGGGTAGATGATAATATTAGAAATTTTTTAGATCAAGAGTTGTAGCCTCAAATATTTGAACTCCTAAAATTCAATGGAGGTGTTTCAGGAATTTGTGAAATTATATGCAATATTTTATATATATATATATATATATATATACACACACACACACATACATGAATCTAGCATGTATGTATATATATACACACACACATAAATACATATAAATTATATCTATATATAAAATATATATATAAATTATATATAAAATATATATATAAATATAAATATATATATATACACACATAGATATATAGACACACACATACACTTTTGGGGAGTTGGGAAGTTTAATAGCATCTATTATTATTTTTAAAATATTTTATTATTTCTAAAAATATAAGAGCTATTATTAGGCCTATGGTCTTCAAAGTGTAGTCCCTGAGCAGTGGCATTAACATACCAAAAATATGCTAGAAATGTGTCATGTTAGGTCCCACTGAAGATCTAGTGAATAAAAAACTGCAGGTGAGGCCCAGCAATATGTGTCTTAATAAACCTTCCAGATTACTCTGAGGAATGCTAATGTCTGAGGATCACTGTTCTCTAACTCAGTAATTCATAACTCTAGATTCAAATTTCAATTTGAATTAAAGCAGAAATAGCAAATCCCAGAACAGATGTTGAATCAATGAGATCATAATCCAGGCAGGTAAGGAAAGTGAGGCCCAAACATTTGTATCTTTTGAAAGTTCCCCACCGGCTTTAATTTGCAGTGAATGTTGAAAACCACTGGTCTTGCTAAATTATCATTTTTATTGTAACAGCTAACATTTCTTATCCTACTATGAAATATCAGAATGATTTTAACAACACCCCTACCCACCCATACCACATTATCAGGCTTAGATTAACACAGTAAATATTTGAATGTCCAGATATCTAGAAGTTATAAATTACCTTGCAAAATGTTAAAAATTACTTTTCTTTCTCGACAAACATCTTCATAATGACAAAACAAGTATATTTCAGTAAACCTATTGTTTTCAAGTTTTACTAATGTTAAATTCAGCACCTACTTTCTGCAAGAGCCTACAAACACTCTTACAATTTCTGTTTATAACAATACTAAAGAGGAGGCAATAGTCCCATTTAGTGTTTTTAAAAAAAATTTTAGCTGTTACTTTTTTACACTTGTATTTTAGGTTGAGGGGTATACATTCAGGTGTGTTACATAGGTTAACTCCAGTTAAAGGGGTTTGTTGTACAGATTATTTCATCACCCAGGTACTAAGCCTATTCCTCATAGTTTTTTTCTACTTCTACCCCCTCTCACCCTCCACCCTCACATTGGCCCCAGTGTCTGTTGTTCCAGTGTCTGTGTGTGTCCATATGTTCTCATCATTTAAGTCTCACTTATAGGTGAGAACATGCAGTATTTGGTTTTCTTTTCCTGTGTTAGTTTATTAAAGATAACGGCATCCAGCTCAATTCATGTTCTTATAAAAGAAATGATCCCACTCTTTTTTATGGCTGCATAGCGTTCCATAGTGTGTATGTACCACATTTTCTTCATCCATTCTACCATTAATAGGCATTTAGGTTGATTCCATGCCTTTGCTATTGTGAATGGTGATGGAATAAGCATATATGTGTATGTGTCTTTATGTTACAGTGATTTATATTCTTGTGGTTATATACCCAGTAATAAGATTGCTGGGTCAAATGGTAGTTCTGTTTTTTTGCTATTTGAGGAAATTGTCAGACTATCTTTCACAGTGGTCGAACTAACACCACCAACAGTATCTAAGTGTTCCCTTTTCTTTGCAATGTCTACAACATGTTTTTTGTTTTTTTTTTTTTTACTTTTAAGTAATAGCTATTTGACGGGTGTGAGATGGTACTTCATTGTGGTTTTGGTTTGAATTTTTCTAATGATTAGTGATATTGAGCTTATTTTCATATGCTTATTGGCTGCATGTATATTTTGTTTTGAAAAGGGTCTGTTAATGTCTTTTGTCCACTTTTTAACGGGGTTGTTTGCTTTTTCTTGTAAATGTTTTTAAGTTTCTTGTAGATGCTGGATATTAGACCTTTTTCAGATGTACAGTTTGCAAAATTTTCTCCCATTCTGTAGTATGTCTGTTACTCTGTTGATAGTTTATTTTGCTGAGCAGAATCTCTTTAGTTTAAATAGACACCATTTGTCAGTTACTGTTTCTGTTGCAATTGTTTCTGGCATCTTCATTATGAAATCTTTGCCTTTTCCGACGTGCAGAATGGTATTGCTTAAGTTACCTTCCAAGGTTTTCATAGTTTTGGGTTGTACATTTAAGTCTTTATGCCATCTTGAGTTGATTCTTATATATGATGTAAAGAAGGAGTCCAGTTTCAATCTTGGGCATATGGATAGTCAGCTTTCCCACCACCATTTGTAGAATGGGGGGGAGTCTTCTACATTGCTTGTTTTTGTCAGTTTTGTTAAAGATCAGATGGTTATAAGTGTGTAGCAGTATTTCTAAACTTTCTATTCACTTCTGTTGGTCTATGTCTATTATTCTACCAGTATCATGCTGTTTTGGTTACTAAATCCCTATAGTAAAGTTTGATGTTGGGTAACATAATGCCTCCAGCTTTGTTCTTTTTGCATAGGATTGTTTTTGCTATACAAGATCTTTTTTGGTTCTATATGCATTTTAAAATAGTTTTTGTTTATTACTGTAAAAATGAAGAATGTCATTGATAGTTGGATAGGAATAGCATTGAATTTGTAAATTGCTTTGGGCAGTATGGACATTTTAACAATATTGATTCTTTCTATTTATAAGCATGAAATATTTTTCCATTTGATTATGTCATCTCAGATTTCTTTGAACAGTGTTTTATAATTCTCATTGTAGAGCTTTATTACCTCTCTTATCAGTTGCATTCTTAGGTATTTAACTCATTTTCCGGCAAATGTGAATGGGATTGCATTACTAAACTGGCTCTTCGCTTGGCTGTTTTTCATGTATAAAAATGCTACTAATTTTTGTACATTGACTTTGTATTCTAAAAATTTGCTGAAGTTGGTTATCACATCAAGAAACTTTGAGCAGGGACTATGGGATTTTCTAACTACAGAATCATATCATCTGCAAACCGAGATAATTTGACTTCTGCCCTTTCTGTTTGGATGCCTTTATTTCTTTCTCTTGCCTGATTGCTCTGGCCAGAACTTTCAGTACTATGTTAAATGTAATTGGCAAGAAAGGGCATCCTTGTCTTGTGCTGGTTTTCAAGGGGAATGCTTCCAGCTTCTGCCTATTCACTATGATATTGGCTGTGGTTTTCTCATATATGGGTTTTATTTTTTGAGGTATGTTTCTTTAATCCCTAGTTTATTGAATGTTTTTAACATGAAGGGATGTTGAATTTTATGAAAAACCTTTTCTGCATTTATTAACTATGTAGTTTTTGTTTTTAGTTCTGTGATGAATCACATTTCTTGATTTGCACCAACCTGGCATCCAGGGATAATACCTTGTTGATCATAGTAGATTAGCTTTTTGATGTACTGCTGGATTCATTTTGCCAGTATTTCGTTGAGAATTTTTGCATTAAAGTTCATCAACAGTATTGGCCTGAAGTTTTCTTTTTTTTTTCATGTGTCTCTCTCAGGATTTAGTATTAGAATGATGCTGGACTCATAGAATGAATTGGGGAGGAGTCCCACATCCTCAGTTTTTCAAATAGTTTCAGTTAAAATGTTACAAGCTGTTTTTTGAACATCTGGCAGAATTTGGCTGTGAATCCATCTGGTCTTGGGCTTTTTTTATAGGTAGGTTTTTTATTACTGATTCAAGTGTGTTATTGGTATGTTCTGGTATTTAATTTCTTCTCAGTTCAGTATTGGAAGGGTGTATATGTATAGGAATGTATTCATTTCTTCTAGATTTTCTAGTTTATGAATGGAGGTGCTCATAGTGGTCTCTGATGAATATTTTTATTTCTGTGGAGTCAGTGGTAATATCCTCTTAGACATTTCTAATTGTGTTTATTTCAATCTTCTCTCTTTTCTTCTTTCTTAATCTATCTAGTGGTCTATCTTGTTACTTTTTTTCTAAAAGCAATCTCCTAGATATTTTGATCTTTTTAACGGTTTATTGTGTCTTAATCTCCCTCAGTTCAACTCTGATTTTGATTATTTCCTGTCTTCTGCTAGCTTTAGGGTTGATTTGTTCTTGGTTCTCTAACTCTTTTAGTTTTGATGTTAGATTATTAAATTGAGATCCTTCCAACTTTTTGATGTTAGTGTTTAGTGTTGTAAATTTCCCTTTGAACACTAACTTACCTGGGTGTCCCAGAAAATCTGATATGCTGTATCTTTGTTCTGAGTAGTTTCAGAAAACTTCTTGATTTCTGCCCTAATTTCATTAGTGATATGGTTTGTATTTGTGTCACCACACAATATCATGTCAAACTGTAACCACCCCATATTGGAAGAGGTGCCTGGTGGGAGTTGATTGGATCATAGGGGTGGACTTCCTCCTTACTGTTCTCAAGAAGTATGGTTGATATGAGTTCTTACAAAGTATGGTTGCCTAAAAGTGTGTAGCATCATCTCCTTACTCTCTATTCCTTCTTCTCTTGTAATGTAAGATGTGCCTGCTTTCCCTTCACCTTCTGCCATGATTGTAAGTTTTGCAAGACCTCCCCAGCCATGCTTCCTGTACAGCCTGAGGATCTGTGAGTCAATTAAACTTCTGTACTTTATAAATTACCCAGTCTCATGTAGTTCTCTATAGCAATGTGAGAACAAAGTAATACAGAAAACTGGTACCTAAAAGTTGAGCATTGCTACTAAGATACCTGAAAATGTGGAAGTGACTTGGAAACTAGGTAACAGTCAGAGGTTGGAGCAGTTCAGAGGACTCTGAAGACAGGAAGATGAGAGAAACTTTGAAACCTCCTAGAGACTTGTTGAATGGCTGTGACCAAAATTCATATACTGATAAGGACAATGAAGTTCAGACTGAGGTGGTCTCAGATGGAGATGAGAAACTTACTGGGAACCAAAGCAAATGTCACTTTTGTTATGACTTAGCAAAGAGGTTGAAGACATTTTGTTTCTGCCCTAGAGATTTGTAGAACTTTGAACTTGAGACAAATGATTTAGGCTATCTGGTGGAGAAAATTTCTAAGCAGTAAAGCCTTCAAGATTTGACCTGGCTGCTTCTAACAGTGTATGCTCATATTTATGAGCAAAGATAGAACCTAAAATTGGAAATTATATTTAAAAGGGAAGCAGAACATGAAAGTTCAGAGAATTTGCCGGCCTTACCATGTGGTAAAAAAGAAAAAAGCCATTTTCTGAGAAGAAATTCAAACCAACTATAGAAATTTGTATAAGAAAAAAGCCAAATGTTAATAGCAAATACAATGAAAAAAAAATGCCTTGAAAGCATTTCGGAGACTTTTGTGGCAACCTCTACCTTCACATGCCTAGAGGCCAAGGAAGAAATAATGGTTTTGTGGGCCAGGTCCAGAGCCCTGCTGCACGGTGCAACTTCAGAACACTGCTTCCTGTGTTCCACACTCTCAAGCTCCATCTGTACCTTAAAGGACCTGGGATACATCACATGCTGCTGCTCCAGGTGGTGCAGGCCTAGGCCTTGGCAGCTTCAATGTGATGTTAAGATTGTGGACACACAGAGGGCAAGAGCTGAGGCTGGGGAACCTCTGTGTAGATTTCAGAGGCTATATGGAAATGCCTGGATATCCAGGCAGAAGTCTGCTGCAGGGGTGGAGCCCTCATGGAGACTCTCTACTAGGGCAGTACAAAGGGAAGATGTGGTGTTGGAGCCTGCCCACAAAGTCACCACTGGGGCACTGCTTAGTGGAGCTTTGAGAAAAGGGCCAGAATCCTCCAGACCCCAGAATAGTTGATCCACTAGCAGCTTGCACCATGTACCTGGAAAAGCCACAGGCACTCAATGCCAGCCCTTGAAAATAGCCATGAAAGCTGAGCCCTGCAGAGCCACAGAGGTGGAACCCTCCAAGGCCGTGGAAGCCCACCCTTGCATCAGTGTGGCCTGGATGTGAGACATGGAATCAATGGAGATTATTCTGGAGCTCTAAGATTTAATGTGTGCTCTGCTGGGTTTCAAACTTGTGGGACCTGTAGCCAGTTTGTTCTGGCAAATTTCTCCTGTTTGAATTGGGTGTAATTACCCAATTCCTGTAACTCTATTGTATCTTGGAAGTAGCTAACTTGTTTTTGACTTCACAGTCTCATAGACTTGCCTTTTCTCAGATGAAACTTTGGACTCTGGACTTCCGAGTAAATGTTGAAATGAGTAAGACATGGGGGAATTTTGAGAAAGGATGATTGTATTTTGTGATGTGAGAAGAACATGAGATTTGGGAGGGGACAGGGCAGCATGATAAAATTTCGATTTGTGTTCCTGTCCGTATTTCATATCAAACTGTAAATTCCAATGTTGAAGAAGGGACCTGGTGGAAAGTGATTGGATTATGGTGGCAGACCTCCACCTTTCTCTTCTCATAATACTAAGTTCTCATGAGATTTGGTTAATTGCATGTAGCACTACCTCCTCCACTCTCTTCCCTCTTCTCTGGCCATGTAAAACATGAATGCTTCCCCTTCATTTTCCACCATGCTTGTTAGTTTCCCAAGGCCTCCCCAGCCATATTTCCTGTACAGCCTGAGGAACCGTGAGTCAATTAAACCTCCTTTCTTTAGAAATTACCTATTCTCAGGTAGTTCTTTAATGCAATGTGAGAACAGACTAATAAAATTAGTTACCCAAAGTCACTTGGGAGCTGGTTGTTTAATATTCATGTAATTGCATGGTTTTGAGTAATTTTCCTAGTTGGATTTCTATTTTTTTGCACTGTGGTCTGAGACATTGGTTGGAATGATTTCATTTCTTTTGTATTTTCTGAGACTTGTTTTACTTCTGATTGTGTGGTCAGTATTAAGGTATATGCCATACAGTGATGAGAATAATGCATATTCATTCTGTTGTTTTGGGTTAAGAGTTCTGTGGATGTTTATCGGGTTCATTTGGTTCAGTGCTGAATTCAGGTTCTAAATATCTTTGTTAATTTTCTGCCTTAATGATCTGTCTCATGCTGTCAGTGAGTTGTTGAACTCTCCCACAGTTATTGTGTGGGAGTTGATGTCTCTGCAGCTCTCTAAGAACTTGCTTTATAAATCTGAGTGCTCCAGCTTTGGGTGTATATATATATATATATTTACAATTGTTAAGTCTTCTTGCTGAATTAAGCCATTTACCATTATATGATGCCTTTTTAAAGTAAACATTTGCTGGCTTAAAGCCTGTTTTATTTAAAATTATAATGTTAACCCATGCTTTTTTTCAGGTTTACATTTGCTTGGTAGATTTTCTTACATCTTTTTATTTTGAGCCTATGGGTGTCATTACATGTGAGCTAGGTCTCTTGAGAAAAGCATATCATTGAGTTCTGATCCTTCATTCAGCTTGCAACTCTGTGTATTTTAATGGAGTCATTTAACCTGTTTACATTCAAGGTTAGTGTTACTACGTGTGGAGTGGATTTGATCCTGTCATGCTGTTAGTCGTTACTATGTAGACCTGTTTGTGTGGTTGCTTTAAAGTGTCACTGGTCTGCATACATAACTGTGTTCGAGTAGTGACTGGTAACAGACATTTCTTTCCACATTTAGTGCTCATTTCAGAAGCTCTTGTAAGGCACACCTGGTAATAACAAATTTCTTCATCATTTACTTCTCTGGTGAGAGCAGGTTGCTCTTTGCCTGCTCAACTCACCCCTTTCCCATGAGTCATTAGAGGCCAGCCGCATGAAATATTCCCTGATTCTTTTCCCTTCAGCCCAGCATCAATATCTTTTCTCCAACTACTCTCAGTGTCTTTCCTCTGAAGATCTGCTAGGAGTACAACAGTCTTCCTAATGTCCCTACTCCTCAGTGGCTGATGTTCACCCTGGCTGCATCTAGTCAGCCATCTTGCTGCTTCCCCCAGTTTTTAAATTTTGTTTTTATATAATAGGTATATGCACTTACAGAGATATAAAATGTTTTGATATAGGCATACAATGTGTAATATATAGTTCAGTCCCCTTTCACAGATATTTATTTAGTTTTGGCATCCATTTTTTTCCTTCTCCTTCATAATATTTTGAAGAGACTTGCATATATTTGTCTTTTAGTTTTAAATTTTTCTCCTGTAAAGATTTGACTCCCTAATATACTTTGCTTGGTTAAAATTATTTTATTTTATTTTATTTTATTATTATTATTATACTTTTATGTTCTGAGATACATGTGAAGAACATGCAGGTTTGTTACATAGGTATAAACCTGTCATGGTGTTTTGCTACATCCATTAACTCATCATCTCATTAGATATTTCTATGTCAATGGTAGCTTGATGAAGACAGCATTGAATCTATAAATTACTTTGGGCAGTATGGTCATTTTTAAGATATTGATTCTTACTGTCTGTGAACATGGGATGTTTATCAATTTGTTTGTGTCCTCTCTTATTTCCTTGAGCAGTGGTTTGTAATTCTCCTTGAAGAAGTCTTTCACATCCTCTGTAAGTTGTATTCCTGGGTATTTTATTCTCTTTGTTGCAATTGTGGATGGGTGTTTACTCATGATTTGACTCTCTGCTTGTCTAGTATTGGTGTATAGGAATGCTTGTGATTTTTGCACATTGATTTTGTATCCTCAGGCTTTGCTAAAGTTACTCAACAGCTTAAGAAAATTTTGGGCTGAGACAATGGGGTTTTCTAAATATACAGTCAGGTCATCTGCAAAGAGATTTTTCACTCATTCCCCAATTATATTAGGTACACATTGGCTTCTGGTAAAATGATTATGTAGACAAGTAATGAACTGAGTAGAGAAAGAAAAAAACACTAATACAGGAAATATAATCTTCTTTCATTATTTCACATTCAACTTATGAGTTTAGTTTTGATGTGAGTTTCTTGTAAACAGCATATAGTTGGATTACATCCTCTCTTGAAACTCTATTCTGCCAGTCTCTTTCTTTTAAGGAATTTAATTCATCCATATTTAGAGTAGTTACTGATAACAGGAACTTGTCATCTATTTGTTTTCTATATGCCCTGTAGCTTTATCTTCTCCTTCAAATCCTGCATTACTGTCTTCTTTTGTACTTGTTAGATTTTTGGAGAGAGGCATTTTAGTTCTGTTCTTATTTCCTTTTGTGTATATTTTGTAGTTATTTTTGTGTTTGCTATAGGGATTACGTTTAAAATAATAAAGTTACAAAACCATAATTTGAATTTATACTGGCTTAACATAAATAACATAAAAACCTCTGCTCCCATAAAACCCTATCTCCCACTTCTTGTAGTTATTCATGTCACAGAATTACATATTGGTATATTGTGTGTAAAAATGCATAGACTAGTACTTATTTCAATGCATTAGTCTTTTAAATCATGTAGAAAATAAAAAATTATAGTTATAAACTACAGTTACAGTTGAACTAGTTTTTATAATTTTCTAGTATTTATCTTTACCAGGAATCATTATTTCTTCACACAGTCTCAAATTACTGTCTAGTGTTCTTTTATTTTGCCCTTATAGATCTCCTTTAGCATTTCTCACAAAGTAGGTCTGGTGGTAATGAATTCCCTCACATTCTCCTTTCTTTTTCTTTTCACTTTTCTTTTCTTTTCTTTTCTTTATTTCTTTTTCTTTTTTCTTTTTCTTTTTTTTCTTGTTGAGACAGAGTCTTGTTCTGTCACTCAGGCTAGAGTGCAATGCAGAGATCTCGGCTCACTGCAACCTCCACCTCTCAGGTTCAAGCAATTCTCGTGCCTCAGCCTCCCAAATAGCTAAGATTACAGATGTGCATCACCAAGCCTGGCTAATTTTTTGAATTTTTATTATAGACTGGGTTTTGCCACATTTTCTAGGCTCATCTCAAACTCCTGAGCTCAGGCAATTTACCCATCTCAGCCTCCCAATGTGCCAAGATTACAGGCATAAGCCTCCATGCCTGGCTTCTCTCACATTTTCTTTATTTGAAATATCTTAATTTATCCTCTAATTTTAA
Source organism: Cacajao melanocephalus (assembly GCA_963573385.1). Taxonomy (NCBI): domain Eukaryota; kingdom Metazoa; phylum Chordata; class Mammalia; order Primates; family Pitheciidae; genus Cacajao; species Cacajao melanocephalus. The sequence goes on along the minus strand of CAUYLG010036465.1, from coordinate 61,436 downwards.
AGAATAATTTTGCTGGGCATAGAATTACTGGTTGGTAGGTTTTTGTTTGTGTTCTTCCCCTTCAGCTCTCTTAGTATAATAGTCCACTGTCTTCTAGCTTTCAAGATTTCTGATCAGAAATCTTCTCATAGTCCTATTGAAAATCTCTTGCATATGACAAGTCATTTTTTTTTATTTCTGCTTGCAATATTTACTCTCTTTTGTTGGGTTTCAACAGATTTATTTTAAAGTGTTCTCGTGTGGGTCTCTTTACATTATCCTGCTTGACATTCTTTGAGCTTCTTGAATGTTTATATTTATGTCTTCAATCAAATTTGAGAAGTTTCCAGCCAATATTTTTCAAACAATCTGCTCTTTCTCTTCTCCTTCTGAGGCTTTTGCAATGTATTTGTTGGTCAGTTTGATCATGTTCCATAGGTTATTTAGGCTCTGTTCTCTTCTCTCCAATCCTTTTTTTCCTGCTTCGCAGACTCAGTAATTTCAACTGTTTTATTTTCAAGTAACTAATTCATTTACTTGTTTGTTAAGATCTGTTTTTAAATACTCCTAGTAAAATTTTTATTTTAGTTACTGTACTTTTCAGCTCCACAATTTTCTTTTAGTTTCCTTTTATTATATTCCCTTTATTGATATTTCCACTTTGCTTAGACATCATTTTCTTGATATTATCTATGACTTACTCGGTATCTTTGAGTATCTTTAAGATACTTGTTTTAAAACAAGTCTTTGTCTAGTATGCCCATTTGATTTTTCTCAGAGACAGTTTCTGTATATTTTTCTTTTGAATGTGTCATACTTTTGGTTTTTCTGTGCATCCTGTGTGTATATGCGTTTTGCTGAAAACCATACATTTTAATTTTGTAACACACTAACTGTAGTAATCAAATTCTCTGTCATTTTTTTAAATAATGGTTTTGTTAGTCTTTTTTTATTTAAAAAAAATTGTTGTTGGATGTTTCTATGCCATGGATCAGCCTGTGGTGTAACTTAATGTCTTCTCAGGTCTTTCTGAGTCTGTGTTGTTCCCTAGGCACACACAGTTACTTTTGGAGTATACGTAGTTACTTTTGGAGTATATGTAGTTGCTTTTGTTGTTTATATTAAATTTCTGGCCCTCAAAAGAGGAAGAAGTGAAAAATGAAAAAAGAGTAATGATTCTGTTTCTTTAAATTCCCTGAAAGGCACCAGCCACAGGAGGAGACACTAATAATAATGATTTCCTACATTTATGTTGGCGTCTTTGCAATCAAAATCAGTAAACAGAACACTGATCCTGGATATTTGGAAGATGAGGTCCTTATTGTCCACTCTGACTCCCACAAATCATGTGCAAAATGCTCCACAGGCTGCATGCCTTGTGACCAAGTGATGAATGATAGACAGCTCCTTCCATGCTAAGAGATAAATTAATTACAACTTCTCCTAAAAGTTGCAAGCCTTCTATAGACTCAAAAGAGTTTAAAATTGGTTACATCAAACAGATTATGCCAGTATAATTTTTGACTAGATGAGGAGACAGATTTCTGAGGCTTTTTACTCTGCCAAAGATGGTGCTTCCTTCTAGGTCTGCCTAACCTATGATTTTAATGACTCAAAGTTCAAAAAATGTCAGAGTGCAGGTGTTCTGAAAATAAAACACTTAAATGTTAATGACATACACAATTCACAAATTATCAAGCATTCCATTTTATATATTTTATGGTTATTTAAAAGATTCCTATGTTATAATCAAAATTTGTACGTAACTCATGTTATATTCACAATAACAACAAAAAATGTAATCATATTCAAAGTATATTTTTTAATCAAAAATGTAAAATAAAGTGAATGTAAAATGATGTGAAATATCTTTAGCTGTCTTATGCATCTTTCACAAATGTACTTACTCATAAATATTTCTGCATCCAGGCAAAGTAACATGAAGAGAAGCAAGAAAGTTAATGCTAAATACACTTAGAAAATATTTAGTTTTCTTATAAATATCTGTTGCATTCCAGCAATCTGAAAGCCAATTACTGTATTTTTTATTTTGCTTAAGCTATTTCACTGTTTTAATTCTTCCTGTGCTCTTACACTAGAATGCTTCCTCCATCATAGCAGTGATACAGCTGTATTACTTCTCTTAAACCTATTCTTTCATTTGTTTTCTGTATACTCATTCTTTGTGGCATTCAATTTTTAAAATATTTTAATTTTATAAATGAAAAGGAGAACGATACATCACTTTTTGTTTGGGTAGCAGAGACTTTGTGCATGCTACATCACACAAAATGTAATGTATGATTATGCTTCCTTTATTGGCACAATTATTATTAGTGATGTTGGTTCACCCACAGTCCTAGTTGGTTGGTTGGTTGGTACAATACACTGTATGCTGACTCCACAGGTGAGCAAACCAAGGTTTATAGTCATTCAATCACATCAGCTATATTCTGTATTTGCACCCAGACATTCTATTAGCTCTACTGTATATTTTGCTTCTTTCAGGCAAAATCTAAGCAACAAGTATGTAGACATGTAATCTATGAATAGAGAATATCTGGTTTAATGTCTTATCACTTGATATATTATTAATAAAACAACTTTTACAGTTTGATAACCTATCAAATATATTTTATAAGAGTTGAATAAATTATCCGAGCTATTACAAATAACTCTGCATTGAATATTTTTGTCAATGGGTTACAGATCCTTTGCTATAAATTATAATGTTTAGTGTTATCATTATATACAATAAATCTTCTCATTAAATTATACTAAAGTTATATAGCCTTAATGAGAATAGATTTTTAACAGACAGTAGTTAGAGATAATGTGGTTGCACATGACTTCTGAGGGTGGTCATGGGTTCTTGACTCCTGATAAATCCATTTAGTACCCTGGGATGATATTTGTTAAATATACTATTCTGCTGGAAGCTCTTTTTATTTCTCTTCTATGCATTGAAATGAAATCTAATTAGGTAAGGAGCCAGAGAAATAACTTATGATTATGATTTTTAAGTGACAGAGATAAGAGTCCTTGTTAATTTTTTTATTGTCATTCTTTCTGCAAACAAGTGGTTTTGTGGGTGTATTAGTAAGAATAGGCAAATTATGTAGTAATAACAATTAAACCTCCAAATTTTAGTGGTTAAGTAAACACAACTTTATTTCTCCCTCATGATAAGTTCATTGTAGGAAAATCCATGTCCCCTTCAACCAGTCACTTTGAGGTTCAGTATACCTACCTCTTGCAAAGCTGCCACCTAAACATACAAATTGAAGGTCATCAGGAAAGGAATGAGAGTCGCTGGAAGCACACTTGCTCTCATAACCTCAGGTTAGGAGTGACCTACCATTTCCATTTGTAGTCCGTTAGGCAGAGGTAATCTCATGACCTCAATCCAATTTTAAAAGAGGCTGGGAAATATACAGAAAACATATAGACAGAAAACATGAACAGTTGATGAGTAAGTACTACTTTTCCATAGTGTGAGGCTAAGATGTTTCACCTATAAAGATGAACATATGTTGAAGCAATCTGAAGAAAACCTTCCACTAAATAAAGTTATGTTTGCATTGAAGTTTAAAATTATTGTAACTATTTTGATACATTAAGGAGAAGGGCTTAGGGCAGCCAAATGACTTAGTTATAGTGGGCAAGACAACTATTATATGGACCCCAGGGACCAAAATGACATGACAAAAGCAGGTTAGACAGGCAATGCAAAAACAATCCCTGAGATTTTTATGGCAGTTGCTGAATCAAGACTCTCTTGAAGGTTGAAGGTACCATATCTCTGCTCTTAGTTATCCAAGTAAATAAATTCACTTAAAAATTGTTTGTTTTCGATCAGTTGCCACCAAAATAAATTCAACTTACATGTCCTTTTTAAATAAAATAAAACAAATTCATATAAACATCAAGGAACTTGTGAAGAAAGTGAGAAAAATCCAGATACCACAAAACATACTATTCAAATCCCCATATAAATGCACCATGGGTCCTATCTTTTCCAAAGCTTTCAGCCTTTTATATCATTACTCCCTCCTTCTTATTCTATGTCACACCCAGTGCTCCAGTCCTACAGTGGCTTCAAAATACATGGTTTCCTCTGTATAATTTCTAGGTGCCCTTTTAGTTATAGAATGTGTACAAAAGAAATTGACTTAAAACTTTTTGCTCCATGCCACACAGCATGCCAGGTGCTTTATATAAGTTATGTAACTTAATATTCAGAAGTAGTATTTTGGGCATATAATGTTTAGTTGCTCAGGACGGTAGTATATGCCTTCTACTAAAGAATTAATTTTCATACCATGAGTCAATTAGAAGAGGTTATCTTACATAAATGCCTTTTCTCTGGCCACTGAGATTGAGCAGGGAAAGGGGATGCAAAAAACATGACCCAAGTAGAAGCAGTTAGAGTTTTATGGAGAGATTATTGGACCTGAGATCAGATAAGGAAGTTCTCTGTATTTCTCTGGTGCCTGACATTGTGTAGTGAAGGATCTGCTTTTGTAGAAGAAACAAATGTTCAGTAGCAGGGAATCAAGCAGACACATAAAACAGTGAAAGATGAAGAATGCAAGCCTTGCATCTTTGAGTTTCTTTCTATAAGCCTTTCAGTTAATTCCTCTCTTAGCCTAACCTTTTTCCAGGTGGGTTTTTCCTTTTGCTACCAACCCAAACCAAACAAAAAACCTAATTAGTAAAGATTGGTAGATTCAATTATTATTTTAACATTGTATTTTATGGTAACAAGTGGTGAAACCAGTACTTAAATTAAAATACAGGCAAGGCAAATTATAAAGACTCTCTTAAACTATATTGATATACTGCCTTCTATTTTTCTAGCATGGCTTTTAGAACACTTTATTGAAGATGGATTTCTGTTTGAAACTTGACACTGTCCCTGAGGACCTTGGTAACTGTCAATTTCATAGTTTTAAGTTAACCATTTACAATTATAGTTTTATTTTACAGAAAGTCATAGTTTTATCTTCTCATTTGTCTTATAAGATACAGGATATTTGAGATGACAGAGACAGTTTTGTTATATGTCCATCACTGTGTAGATTTTACATAATCAATAATTGGTGCTTTTATTTATTGTTATTATCAACCTTACCTTTATCATTGCTATTTTGAAGAAAACACATAATTATTATTTTTTTTTAAATTAGAATGTTTAATCCTGAAATAAGGGTTTAATTGCTCTTAAATAAGCATATATGGAGAAGTGTTTTTTCACTACATTTCACTACATTACATATTGTGTAACTGAGGCAGCCAAGCAATGAGTTACCAAGGGAAGTCAAACCAAGGGAATAAAAAAAATCTATCAAAAGTGCAATGAAAACATTTACTATTACAAAGCAGTACTTTCCTGAAGATTTTTGAAAAAAAAAGCAGAATGGTGAATATGCTTCTCTCTCATCTGAATATTTACAAAATGTTTAAAGTCAACAGATAGCATCTTGATGTGCCTGTTAGGTGGGATTAAGTTGGGAAAAATGGGTAAATTTCTCTTGGAAAGTATGGGGCTGAAGTGAAAATTCACCATGGAGTTTTAAATGTCTGTGATTGTAGAAATCAATTTGATTTTCAGGTTTTAGCAGTAAAGAAAGATGTATTTTTAAATTGGTGAAAGTCACGACAATAAATTAATAATTTTAGCATTATATAATTATTTGATAATATGCAGATACTACACAAAAATCAATTAAAATGTAACAATTACTAACACTGATTGACCACTTACTGAATGCCAGGTAATTCCTAAACTTATATTACTCATTTGATTTCCACAAAAACTCTATGGCATAGTTACCATTATGATTCCTATTCTACAAACGAAAAGACTAATAAAGAGAGAGTATAAAAAAATTGCTAATGAGTGATAAACTTGAGATGTAATCTAGAGAGTCTAGTTCCAGAGACTTTGCTCTTAGTCACTGTGCTCATGACATAAAATTATATAAGAAATCAAGTTTTCATCCCAGCTTAAATCATGATGGTTTTTCATGTCTATGACCATGTTGAAGGTAATGCTGGATGCCAGTTATTAAAATACTCATTACTGGAATATGAACCAGTAGAAAACTATACCTAATTTGATATTCCAAAACTCAATATAAAAGTACCCTGTTACTTGGACTGTTTTATCTGTCTGACAATCTTATTAGTTTAATATATCCAGGGCTTGAATAAATGGCAAGATGTGGAACTAAAGAAAATTTTAATACCAAGGAAACTGTTACCCCAATTCTCAACAGAGTTTGTTCTTCATAGTCATTCAGTACTTTGAGATCACTGAAATTACATAATGCCTTCATTTCTTAACAATTTCAAAAATTTTAGTAATTTTTACTGAATATACTTAAGGCAATATTTTACTAAAGCTAAGTTAGAGTGTAATAATTATGTAAAAGAAATCTTAGACATATGCTTTAGAGTTTCACACCATCACCATTCTCCAAAGAAATAAAATTGCCTTTGTTTTGCTCTTTTTCTTTGCCCGAGTTCGTGACTTCATGGCTGGCTGTATTTGTAAGTCACACCATTTTATTTATAGTTTCAATAGCTGTGTCTGGCTTCTTCCGTCAGATTTTTGCCCAATTTCTCTCTCTTTTTAAGCTAGCAATAATAATGTCATGAGAGAATTATTCAATAATTTTCCCTATTGGGAGGAAATCCTGAAACAAAATGTTCGTGCCATAGAAAAGAGTATTCTCTCTAAAATCACCCTTCTTGGATTTTAGCACCATAGGACATGAGACCATCATATTAAAGTAGTTATAAGGAAACACAGACACACACACACACACACACACACACACACACATTGTTTGATATAATTATCTACATCAAGATAAAAATCTGTGAGTGATTTTTAAATTTACAAGTTATTTTTCTCTGTATTAAATGGTATTTCTAAATCTTTTAGTTTGTTTATTCAATTCTTCTTCCTGCTTTTGTTGGCTTTTTGAGCAGTTATAGATCCCCTGGAGGGTTAATCAAGAATGTTTTAACACAGGTAATAGATTTACATGGATAGGTAATTGCTGGGAAATGAAACATATTGGTAAAATACCCTTTTAGAATTAAACTTTTCTTTGAGATATGATCATTTTCTCCAAATACAGTGGTAGTATGCTTTTAGAAAATTCAAGCCTAGTTACTTAGCTATGAAAATAACTAAGTCAAAATGTCTTATACCATACTTGAGGTAATTTATACTACAGTGTTATCTTGATGGATTCCAGACTTTTTTTCCCACTTTTATTTAAGTTCAGGGGTACATGTGCAGGATGTGCAAGTTTGTTACGTAGGTAAACGTGTACCATGGTGGTTTGCTGCACAGATCATCCCATCACCCAGGTATTAAGCCCAGCTTCCACTGGCTTTTCTTTCTGATCCTCTCCCTCCTCCCACTCCTTGCCCTCTGACAGGCCCCAGTGTGTGTTGTTCTCCCTCATGTGTCCGTGTGTTCTCATCATTTAGCTCCCACTTAAAAGTGAAAACAGGTGATACTTAGTTTTCTGTTCCTGAGTTAGTTTGTTAAGGATAATGTGAGTGCTGTACCTTTGAATCCTCATAATTATAGTGATTTTCTTCTCTTTGTTAATGTGTCTCTTTGATCCAGATCAAAATACAGATCAAGAGATCTTGTTTTGGGGCAGAATATTAATATTTTTATGCAGAGAATGTTCTTGTCCTAAGCACCTATGAGCCAGACATAGTGCCAAGCATTTTTTTTAGGTATTAGCAAAACTACTCCTCAGTACATTGATGACGTAGTTATTATTATGCTTATTTTTCAGATTAGAAAATTGAACCTCACATCTTATCGCTGTTTAGAATAGTTGACCTTTGAGCAACATAGGAGTTAGTAGTACTGATCCCTGCATAGTCAAAAAAACACTTATAACTCTTCATCTCCTCAGAACTTAACTACTAATAGCCTAATGTTGACTAGAAGCCTTAGCAGTAACATAAACAGCTGTTTATATATATAGTTTGTATGTTATATGTATTATATACTGTATTTTATTTTACCAAAACGTGAACTACAGAAAATTAAATGTTACTAAGAAAATTAAAACAAGGAGAAAATACATTAACCATTCATTAAGTGGAAGTGGTTATAAATTTCTTCATCCCCATCATCTTCACACTGAGTAGTCTGAGGAGGAGGAGAAAAAGGAAGAGTTGTTCTTGATTTCTCAGGGATGATGGAGGTAGAAGGAAATCTACATGTAACTGGACCCACACAGTTCAAACTTGTGTTGTTTAAGGGTCAACTGTAACAGTGCACGTACTGCTTGTACTGTTTTTGTTGTTTGACTCCACAGGCTGAGCTCTTTTTCCCACCTACAAGTTCAATTCTATTTGTCAGTTTTTATCATGCTGCTATTTTTCTTGGGTATTTTTGATTGCCTACTCCATATCTTCTTTAACATCTTAATTTCTTTTAATAGGCTTGTTCCTTCTTTCTCCCACTTTTTCACTAAAAGTATTTGATTGGTTTTTTCTCTTTTTTCTCTCTTGAGTTCTTTATTTTTGTCCCTCTTCATTCTTTTCTTTATATTTTACTAATCCATGTATTCAATTTTTCTCTTTCCCATGGGAAATATTTTTCTCATTTTCTTATTTCAATAGCTTAATAGCTTTCCTTAAAAAATAATTCCTTTCCTGTTTCTTTCTCTGTTAAATTAATAAGTTATTCTGGAATAAATAAGTATATAATATTGTTTTGGCTAAGTAAAAAAAAAATCTGAATATATGTATGAAAATAATGCAACATGAAACCTAAAAGTATAATTACTGAGGGTATCTATAGACATGAGTTCTCTAGACCCTCAAATTTGTGGAAGATGATGTTTTTTGAATCCAAGGGAGTTTTCAGCTGTAAATGACTATGAAAGGATATTGCTGATAAAAGGAATGGTAGTACTCCCCCGGTCAACTTAACCTTTGAAACATCAGATGTCTCTATCTGCTCCCTATCACTCAGCTACAGTTTTGTTATTCTATCAATCTAGCATTCTGTCAACTATGTAACTCAATGGGTCTCAAAATGCCTATACTACCACTTGTGAAATGATTTGAAAATGTGTTGGTACTTTTGTTTTTCACATGACTAAAGGTGCAGCTGGCATTTAATAAGCAAGGACCAGAATGACAGAAGGCTGCAAGATATGTTATACTTATTTCTAGCTCATATTTCAAATAGTCAGATATTCAGAGAAATTGATATTTTAAATATTTATAATTAAATTTTTAGTTTCCTACCATTATCACTATTTTAATCATACCTTTTTGAAAGTAAAACATAACTATTAAGTAAATATTTATTAAAGAATTATACTGATAAAGCAGGTAAAGGTTGATTATATTTCAAAAATTTGAGCAAATTCCATATCAAAATAAAATATCAAATTAATGAAAGTTTGATTCAATTAAACTTTCTTTCCAACTTCTATTATATTATTAAAATATAATAACCAATAATACTTGTTAAAACATGATAAGGAAGACTTTATTTAAGAATGTTGAGACAGATGTGGGAAGCACTACAATATGATTTTTGCAATGGAAGAGAGATTGGGTTCAAGTCCAAATACAACATGGGCAAGTAGGAATTTATAGCTAAGAAACATGCTGGGGATCAGAGGATGGAAAATTGCTATAAGGAAGCATCAAGAGTAAGGGGAATTCCAGCTAAACTGACCTAACAGGATTCTTGCTGATGACTGGCCAGTCTGATCACAGATCATCTGAGAGAGAGTGAAGGATGAGGAACTTGATCAGGTATTAATGGTGATGCAATAGCAAGAATGGGAGTTCTTCCTAAACTAATGTAGCAGAGTTCTTTGCTAAAATAGAATTTTACAAATAAGGATGATATGCACTAGAAGAAGGTTGAGAAGCCTGACTAAATTTTGGTACAGCAGAGACTCTGTCAATATTCAGTGGTTTGTATCATGTGCAACTGCATACAATAGGTCCTTGAATAAAGTTATTTTATTATCAGGCTGATGAGAATAAAACATCAATTCTCAGTTGGGGCCACTCTTTGTGTGGAGTTTGTACAATTCTCACATCTGCTTGGATTTTTTTCTTGGTAGTCCATTTCCCTCCCGCATTTAAGACATGTGCACAATAGGTTAACAGGCATGACTACATTGTCCCTAAGTGAGTGTAGGTGAGTGTGTCAGTGCAGCCTGTGATGGAATGATTCTTGTCCAGGTCTGGTTCCTGCCTTGCATACTGAGCTGCTGAGATAGGCTATGAATGCCCAAGTCACTGAACTGGAATAAGTGGTAAATAATTATCTTACCTGTTTTTATTAATGTTTCTTAAATATGTATATAGATCACATTTATTTCAGTGTTTAGTATTCAAAGTGTTTTGGGTTTTTATTTAGAAGTTTAGTGATGTTTCTGTGACCAGAAATATGCGTAATAACTTAACTTTTGTTTATATCAGTTAGGCTGCAGTAAAATTGGTTTCATTTTATGTCGTTTCTCTTAAAGTCACAGTTTCCAAGAACCTATTAGAAACATTGATTGGAGATTTACTGTAGTTAGTTGAAAATGATTTAAGTGCATTCCTACAGGTAGTACTAATATAACAATAATGCAAATGGTTATTAAGACAGATTTGAGACTCTTTAAACAGATTCAGAAACAAATATAATTCAGTTAACAGAAATATACGTGAAATTGAAAGTTGTCACTAAATTTCATTAAGAAAATTTGTCATTAAAACAATCCATAATAGTGTTACGTATTTTTAAAATGTTGATTAAAAGATGTTATGAAAATTCCATGTTGAAACTGTTTAAAATATTTTATACTAGCGGTATTGTGAATATTTTAAAAAATTGGAATTAAATAATGTAATGAAAATTACATTTTGGAGCTATTTTGAAGTTTCCTGAGATCATCCTAACTTCTACTAAAATAATTCTCTCTATATACTGGCACTAATATTTGTATTTTTTAAAATAAATTCATTCTGTATTCTGCTTAATGAAGATCATAATATCTAAAGTCTAAATACTAGATACTGAATGCATGGTTTGATTTCAAGGTAGGAGATATGATTGATAAAAGACAGACTGTCAAGGCTTCCTCTTTATTTCTTCCTATGTCATAACATAAGAAGCTATTTTGTCACTGCACAGAAGACAGCACATATGTGAAAACATTCTTCTTTTTCATTTTCTCCACTTGAATAGCTCAGTTTACAATGGTATTTTTTCCTTTGATAATTTAAATATATTTCTTCTTTACTTTTACACATAAGTATGTATGTTATTACATTACTTACCACTAATGTTTATTCTGCTGTCTATCCTTAAACAGTGTTTTGTCTTGTACTTATTTTAAGGGCAGGCTAATGATCTTAATTCATTTATAGAATGAATTTATAGATATTGTTAAATATCAGTAGGTGAAACATCTGACTGATGCACTATATCTTCTAATAGTTATGTTCAAATATTTACACATTGGAATACATATTATGATTATTCCTATTTTCTTGTTATTAGCTTTTGGGTTTATATTGACTTTTTGAAGTTATATGTGTATGTTGGTTATATTATCAATGGATTTAATTTTAGATAGTAATGTAACCAAATATCCCAGCCTTGATAGGCACTTGAAAACTTTTTTCCTTTCCTTCCTAATCTCAGGATATAGAAGATTCTTTATTCTTGCCCTTTCCCACTAGGGACATTGTGCACAGCACATGCTTTTCTAAGCTTACTTAGAAATTCCAGTGGCCAATTTCATAATAAAACTGGCAGAGAACCCCAGCTCAGAATTCTCCTACTCATGGGGAGTAAGGAACACTTAGTCCATCACTACCTATCAGGCCAAAGCCAGGATGGTACACATTGGACCTCTAGACAGGGGGTTACTTGAGATGATCACCTAAACAAAACACGCAGACCTGTACCGAGTTTTTCATTACCTCTCATGTTTCGCACACGTTTTTCCTTCTTAGTCCCTTTCACTCAGATCAGAAGGTTGGTATGGTCTTTTGAAGGCATGAGCCTGGGCATTCTCCAGCTGCTAGCATTTGATTAATAAAACTGCTTTCCTTTCAGCACACTTTTCTTCTCATGCTTTTGTTTTCTGAGTAGCGAGGAGATGGCTTGAGCTGGTTACAGTAAAGTGAACATGACAGAATATCTGTTTTACAGAGAGTAGAGTTCTGATATGACTGAGAAGCACTGATCCATTACTTCTCCATCTCAGGCTTCTCCTCAGTCTTAGAATCTAGCCATAATCAGTTTGCATAAGACCCACCACTACGTGTTTACACTTTTCCCTTTGGAACTCATGTTGGAAAAGTGGGCCTCCTGATAAGTACTCTCTTAGACTGCCTTGTTTTATGAGCAAAAAATACTTCATTCAAAGTGTCCATAAGAGATAGAAGTCAGAGGAAAACTTACAGTGTGTACTTAAATGTACCTAAGAAAATTGGTTAAGTGCAGGATACCTCAAGAAGGAAGACACCACAGAATTGTTTAAAATGTAACCATTTCTCTGTTCACCTTTTAGCATCAAGTATCTCATAACATTTGGGTTATAAGTGATTATATAAAAGGGATTGCCTATAGCCTATGGGTTATGAGAAATTGGACATTTAATTCTAGTCACTCAGTTGACATCCTCTCTTTAGGTTGAAGAAGTGAAACTGCATTTCCTGTTCTCATTTATTTTTATTCCACTAAAGCAGTTTTTTTATTGAGATACCAGTACTGCTTGACTTCTTTTTGAAAATAATAGGATGGAGACACTTGGAGGACTACAAGAGCCTCTGAGCCCATTTGATTAACTCTTTACCTACCTTTTAGTTGAAGTACATCTCTAAGTAAATGAGAAAAGAAGTTATTTTCATATGTGCAAATCAGCTTTATGGAAGAGGTAACATTCTTCCTTCCTCACAGTCACTTCCAGTTCTGTGGAATGTTTCTTAGATCATCTTTTATGCCAAGGAGTTTTGTGTTGCACCTTTTTGTCCTTTGACCCTCAAATAAAATAGAAACTTTATATGTTCTTGACTTTCATGTTGAGCTCATAGAGGTATGGGGTCATGCTACCAATATATTTTTAAGCTTCACACAATTACACTCAACCCCAGGCAAGTATAGAGCAGCAGGACAGTATTTATAGCCTGTCTCAATGAAAGCCACTGTCTTAGACAGACCCATGAAAGAACAAGCATTATGTAGTGCTTATAAAGAATATGAAGCGGTTGGGCATTGTGACTCATGCCTGTAATCCTAGCACTTTGGGAGGCCTAGGGGGGCACATCACCTGAGGTCAGGAGTTTGAAACCAGCCTGGTCAACATGGTGAAACCTTGTCTCTAATAAAAATACAAAAATTATTTGGGTGTGGTGGCAGGTGCCTGTAATCTCAGCTGCTCAGGAGGCTGAGATGGGAGAATCACTTGAACCTGAGAAGTAGAGGTTGCAGTGAGCCCAGATCCTGACAATATCCTCCAATCTGACAGAGCAAGACTCTGTCTCAGGAAAAAAAACAAAAGAAAAGAAAAGAAAATGAAAGGACGACTAGTGCTAACATTTAAACATCCCCTTACTGCACCTATAAATGTCACTTCTTCCAACCTGGTTTTCTGCTCCTAAATTAAGCTGTGTGATTTCTCTTCAGATTGCTGAAGTGGAAATTATTTCTCTATTTTTCTTCCTCCTCTGATTTCTGAAATAAAATAATCATCCTGCATTATTTAAAATTGAGGAGGGTTGGTTATTAACTTCACTTACGCGTATTCAAGGACACTTCTTCATAATATTTGCCACTTTCTTCCACTCAGTGATGCGACTTAACTTGTTAGGAACTGGCTATAATCACATGCCACAGATTCGAAAAGAAATTTTTAGTTTTCAAACTATTGTTCCCTGTTCTGTATTTTATTTCAATAAAGCTTCAATCTTTTTTTATTTAAAAAAAAAAACAAAAATGAATCTTAACTTGCAAACTGACACCTTTGAGGGTAAGGAATATTCAAATTAAGAGGCTTGAAAATTTATTACTGGAAAAATTAAATTATTTCTCCAGGATATTAGAGCAACTGTGATCTAGAGAAAGATAAATAATATATACTATACTCTCTACTCTCCCATTGGTCAGATGTGTTTTCTCAGCTCAGCTGTTACATTAACCTTGTACCCTTCACAGGTGCACCTGATGGCTAGTATCTGTCATGACTATAAGTGTGGATATCATGAAGTCTTGTGCAAATCACAAGCTCATTGTGATACATCAGATGATTTTCTCTCTCTCTGCAGCTTAGAGCTTACCTTGGAATCCCCTATGAAATTACAGTATTCTCTCTAACATCTAAGATGACACTGGATCTTTTAATGACTGTCTCTACTGGCTTGTGCTTTTGGATCAGTGTCAGCTATGACTTGATTGATTATGTGTATGAATCAACTGGTGAGTGGACGTTTTTACATTTTCCCTAAGTACTTTTGCGTATTCCTCACAATTAGTCATAGTAATTCAAAGTGATTATATCACAAGGTCAGCAGAAAGGCTACTGAATTTGTGAAATAAAATAAAGCAGGGTAAATACATGAAGCTACAGATTTGCAGCCTAGGTTGTTCTCCAACATTTTACTATGTCATCAGAATGAGTTATTGAGACTATTAAATCTCACTTAGAAATAACTCTTTTAACAGAAGTATGCTGTTTGATTGCAAGATAGACCTGGGTTCTATATGTGATTGCATTAGCAGACAAAGCAATTCATGATTGTCAGTGTTATGTGAATTGACAATTAAATGTAGTGTATGGACAATTTCCTTTTTTAAAATACTTTAAATTCTTGGGTACATGTGCAGGATGTGCAGGTTTATTACATGGGAAAATGTGTGCCTTTGTGGTTTGCTACACCTATAACCTATCACCTAAATATTAAGCCCAGTATGCATTAGCTATATTTCCTGATGCTTGACCTCCCCCTGCCTCCACCCCTGACAGACCCTAGTGTGTGTTGTTCTCCTCCCTGTGTCCATGTGTTCTCATTGTTCAGCGTCTACTTAGAATTCAAAACATAAAGTGTTTGGTTTTCTGTTCCTGTGTGTGTTTGCTGAGGATAATGGCTTCAAGCTCCATCCATGTCCCCGCAAAGGACTTGAGCTCATTCTTTTTTTATATTGCATAGTATTCCATGATATATGTGAACCACATATTTTTTGTCCAGTCTATCATTGATGGTCATGTGGGTTAATTCTATGTCTTTGCTGTTGTGAATAGTGCTGTAAAAAACATATGTGTACATGTATCTTTATAACAGATGATTCATATTCCTCTGGGTTTATACCCAGTAATGGAATTGTTAGGTCAAATGGTATTTCTGATTCTAGGTCTTTGAGGAATTGCCACAGAGTCTTCCACAATGGTTGAATTAACTTCTATTCCCACCAACAGTGTAAAAGCATTTCTATCTCTCCACAGCCTCACCAGCATCTGTTGTTGCTTAATATGTCAATTTTTGTTTTTGTTGAAATTGTTTTGCTACAATTACTTTTGCTGTCTTCATCATGAAATCTTTGCCCATGCATATGCCCTAAATGTTATTGCCTAGATTTTTTTCTAGGTTTTTATAGTTTTGGGTTTTATAGTTAAGTCTTTAATTCATCTTGAGTTAATTTTTGTATAAGGATAAAAAAAACGAGTGCAGTTTCAATTTTCTGCATATGGCTAGACAGTTTTCCCAGAATCATTTAAAATTGTATTAGTCTATTTTCTCGCTACTGATGAAAACATACCTGAGACTGTGCAATTTACAAAAGAAAAATGTGTAATGGACTTACAGTTCCATATGGCTCAGGAGACCTCACAATCATGGTGAAAGGCAAGGAGGAGCAAGTCATATCTTACATGGATGGCAGCAGGCAAAAAGAGAGTCTGTGCAAAGAAAGTCCTGTTTTACAAACCATCAGATCTCTTGAGACCCATTCACTAACACAGTAACATCACAGGAAAGACCTGCACCCCATGATTCCATCATCTCCCACCAGGTCTCTTAATATGTGGGAGTTATGGGAGATAAAGATAAGATTTGGGTGGGGACACAGAGCCAAACTATATGATTCCACCCCTGACCCCTCAAAATCTCCTGTCTTATACCTCAAAACCAATCATGCCTTCCTAACAGTCCTTGAAAGTCTCAAGTCATTTCAGCATTAATTCAAAAGTTCATAACCAAAGTCTTATCTGAGACAAGGTAAGTCCCTTCTGCCTATGAGCCTATCAAATCAAAAGCTAGTTACTTCCTAGATACAATGGAGGTACAGGCATTGGATAAATACAGCCATTCCAAATGGGAGAAATTGATCAAAATGAAGAGACTGCAGGCCTCAAGAAAGTCCAAAATCCAGCAAGTGAGTAAAATCTTAAAGCTCTGAGATTATTTCCTTTGACTCAATGTCTCACATCCAGGTCATGTTGGTGCAAGAAGTGGGTTTCCATGGTCTTGGGCAGCTCTGTCCCCCTTCTGGCTGCCTTCATGGGCTTGCACTGAGTGTCTGTGGCTTTTCTAGGTGAACAGTGCAAGCTGTTGGTGGATCTCCCATTCTGGGATCTGGAGGATGGTAGCCCTCTTCTCACAGCTCCGCTAGACAATGCCCCAGTAGGGACTCTGGGTGGAAGCTCCAACTACACTTTTCCTTTCTGCACTGACCTAGCAGTGATTCTCCATGAGGGCTCCACCCCTGCAGCAAACTTGCCTGGGCATCCAGGTGTTTCCATACATCCTCTGAAATCTAGGCAGAGGTTCCCAAATTCTTGACTTCTGTGCACTGGCAGGCTCAATACCACTTGGAAGCTGCCACGGCTTGCAGTTTGTACCCTCTAAAGCCATGGCCTGAACTCTGTATTGACCCCTTTCAGCCATGGTTGGAGTGGCTGGGATGCAGGCACCAAGTCCGTAGGCTACACACAGCACAGGGACCCTGGATCCAGCCCACTAAACCACTTTTTCCTCCTGGCCCTCTGGAGATACAATAAAGCCTATTAACAGGCACTGTGGTGAAGACCTCTGGCATGCCCTGGAGACATTTTTCTCATTATCTTGGGGATTAACATTCAACTCCTTGTTACCTATGCAAATTTCTGCAGCTGGCTTGGATTTCTCCTCAGTTAACAAAATTTTCTCTTCTGTTGTATTTTCAGGTTGCAAACTTTCTGAACTTTTATGTTTTGTTTCCCTTATAGAACCGAATGTCTTTAAAAGCACCTGAATCACCTTTTGAATGCTTTGCTGCCTAGAAATTTCTTCTGCCAGATACCCTAAACCATCTCTCTCAAGTACAAAGTTCCACAAATCTCTAGAACAGGGGAAAAATGCCACCAGTCCCTTTGCTAAAACATAACAAGAGTCACCTTTGCTCCAGTTCCTAACAAGTTCCTCATTTCCATCTGAGACCAGCTGAGCTTGGACCTTATTGTCAATTTTGCTATCAGCATTTTGGTCAAAGGCATTCAACAAGTCTCTAGAAAGTTCCAAACTTTCCCAATCTTCCTGTTCTCTTCCGAGCCCTCCAAACTGTTCTAACAGCTGCCTGTTACCCAGTTCCAGGCTCACTTCAACATGTTTTTTCTTTTCTTTTTTTTATATTATACTTTAAGTTGTGGGGTACATGTGTAGAACATGCAGGTTTGTTAGATAGGTGTAGACGTGCCATGGTGGTTTGCTGCACCCATTACCCCGTCATCTACATTAGGTATTTATTCTAATGCTATACCTCCCCTATCCCCTACACCTTGCTATCCCTCCCCTAGCCCCCAACCCCTGACAGGCCCCAGTGTGTGATGTTTCCTCCCTGTGTCCATGTGTTCTCATTGTTCAACACCCACTTATGAGTGAGAACATGTGATGTATGGTTTTCTGTTCTTGTGTCGGTTTGTTGAGAATGATGGTTTCCAACTTTATCCATGTCCCTGCAAAGGACAGGAGCTCATCCTTTTTTATGGCTGCATAGTATTCCACAGTGTATATGTGCCACATTTTCTTTAGAGGATTAATGTCTTTATCCTAGAGGTGATGTGGTCATTAATGGGATTTAAATAAGGGGTGACTTGTAAGAAGTGGATTGCAGAAGGGCAAGAGTGAATTAGAGAAATCAGTTGGGAGGCTAGGGTGGAGAGGAAGTGGGGAGTGAATATGGGTGGTGAAGGTAGAGCCAAGGTGTGGGGTTCAGACATGGGCCATTGGGAAGACCTTGGGCTAAAGTATTTGCTACTTGTTGGGACTGTTGCTGTTTATTTCTGGCACATGTATAATGAGTGTTTCTTATTTCCAAGAAGTGTTCCGAGGAAAACAAAATATGTTCATTTTCTAACATTTCCTCAGAGATCTTTATGAAAAAGTAAAATTTATAAGCAATAGATTTGAAAGAGTAATTATGAAACGAACAAAAGATTTCAAGCAGAAGTTTGCAAACCATCTATTGAAAGAAATGCCACAGTGTTTGCTGCTGTTAAGTGCTTTTCAAGTTCATTTCTCTTTGATTTTAGATTTTATAAGATGTTTCTTTTCATTAAAAATTTAAAAATCACATATCCAAGCTACCTATTGACAGGTAGACTGCTAAATCGAAAAGACTGATGACACAGGCAGAGGGAAAACATTAAGTATGTTGTAGATGTCATGAGTCAAGTCCTCAGTGCAAGGGGATAGCAAGAACCTTTGTATGGAAAGAGAGTTTTAGGTTGTATTTTTTGGAATAACTTTTAAAGTTGTAATATGGAAGAAAATTTCTAAGCAAAATAATGGTTAAAAAGTGCTTTATTTGGGTCCATCCTGAGCTCTAGGATACCAAAGGAAATAACATTATGTCTTCTGTCACCAGGTGGGTTATATCTGGCAAGACTGATAACAGAGCCTGGTGCTTGAACATCAGTTCATTGAAGTCCCAAATGAAGTGTAGCCTTCTCTCCACTGGTCAGGAGTGGTGTTCTCACTAAAAAAGGGGTGGATAGATGGATGGATGGGTAGATGCATGCATGCATGCATGAATATTGCAGGAAAGAATTAACAACCTCACTGGCTTAATTTAAGAGGACCTGGTCTGCATAAGATTAAGTGTTGGCCTTTGTTTTGGCATAGGATTAAAATAATTTCCAGATTTAATTGGTGCTGGAGTTGACCTGAAAGTCTTGGTCCACTGGTGCACTGGTGCTCCAGCCCAACCAAACTTCCTTCTTCAACAATCACCAATTCTCTGCCTCCACATCCACATCATCAGATGTTCTTTCCCTGTTTTAATTCTTCAGTCAGCCACCCCCTTTCTCACTTCCAGTGGGCAAAAGAAAGCAAGAATTCGTCTTCCTTTCTACCTTAGAGGCTGAGCCAGGAGCAAGAGCAGTTTTCTGACTCTTCTTGTTTTCTTTTTCACCAGGACTGCACTCTCTCTGCCTCACTGTTTTGCTTCATATCTGTTTTTTATTTCCTTTTAGCTCTGCTCTCCATCTAACCACAAGTTCCCTGTTCTGTTTGATAAACAAATGGCTCCTTAAACTAAGCCTGGATTATTTTCAAGTACCTGGACTTGCAATTGCCTGCACCAAAGAGACAAAAGAGAACATGGGTAAATGAAATGCCAAGGATGGTCTGGAATCTTCAGGATTCCTTGGGATTTTCTAATGTCTCCTGTTCTCAGAATGCTCTGATCTATTTTGACAGTTACAGTGAAGAATTGGTGCTGCTCTTCTGACCATTCTGGAGCCAATGGGGATTCACATCACTCTAGCCAGAGAGTACAAAATCACCAAAAGATGGTGACCCAGTTCTTGTTGGCAAATTATTCAAATGCATTTGAATTTGCCCCCAATATTTTTTTATATCTCATGGTCTAGGGCTGGTTGTCTAGTATGATAACCAATATCCACATGTGGACATTTAAATATTAATTTAAATTAATACAGTTTAAAATTTAGTTTCACAGCTGCACTATGCACATTCCAAGTACTCAAGAACCACATGTGGCTAGAGGTTGGACACCACAGATATAGAACATTTCCATCATCCGCGGAAATTCTTATGAACAGTGCCTCTCTAAAGCATGGGTGTGGTGCAGCTTAGTGGGTGAGGTCATGGGCTCTGTATTCAAAAGATGTGTCTCTCAGTCTGCATCACAACTCAGCAGCCACATGACTCAGGGCAACTACTTAACTTGCTCAGCCACAGTTGACTCAGTGGAGATAATAATACCTGAGGCAGGGAGCTATGATACGAAGTGATGGGTACTCAGTACATATTTATCATATTTGTTGTGGTGATATAGTAGTGAAAATAATTTTAGCATCCTTTTTTCTCCCTTCCTTAGATGAAAAACACACTGAGCTCTTATTGTATAATAAAGAGCTTAGCTGGCCTTTGTCCCAAGTCCCTGAGTGGGAGCCTCTAAATCCTTAGAATTTCCTGAGTGACAGACATGTCTTTGCTATTCATCGTGGGCCCTGATAGTTTATGCTAATGAGATCACTGAGGATGGGGGCTGGCCATGTCAGAAAGACCAACCATGAGATGAGAATCTTGGGGCTTTCAGCCACATGATGTCAGTCCAACCTCCAGGTAGGCAAGGAGAAGCTGAAGATTGAGAGCAGTCACATGGCTAGTGATTCCATCAGTCATGCCTACATAATGAAACCCCCATAAGAACTCTGGACACAGAGGCTCAGGTGAGATTCCTTGGTTAACAGCACTCTGTTACACATTCATGTGCCAGGAGGGTGATGCATCCTGACTCCTCTGGGAGAGGGCATGGAAGTTCACATTTGGGATACCCTGCAACTTTGCCCTACGCATTTCTTTTTTTGGCCAGTCTTAATTTGTATTCGTTTGTGCTCTAATAAAACTGTAATTATAAATATAATGTTTTCCTGAGTTCTGTGAGTCATTCTACCAAACTAAGAAGGTAGTGGGGAACCCTCAAATTTGTAGCCAGTTGCTCAGAAGTGCAGGACCTGGGAACCCCAGAGTTTGCTGCTAGTGTCTGAAGTGAGTACAGACCGCGCCCTTTACTTGTGAAATTTGGCTTAACTTCAGGTAGGTCATGTCAGAATTCCGTTGCAGATATACATCTCATTCCTGGGTCCTGGCCCCTGAAAAAGCCTGGTTCCATTTGGCCTGGCTGCTGCAGGTTGGAAGAGGTCAAAAGCCTTCTCTTTCCGTTGTTACCCTTCAGCGTCACATCCACTATTGGGTGCACACTCAGGTTCCTAGGGACCCATCTCATTTACCCAGACATATCCGGGAGACTGGACCACTGTTAAAGGAGGGGAGGGTGTCTTATGTCTCCCTGAAACTTATAAAACTAACCTGTTACCTAACCACCTTGGGCACCTGTTCTCGGGACCTCCTGGGGCTGTCGCAGGTTAAGGTCCTCATATTTGTCTCAGAGTAAATCTTTTCCAATATTTTACAGAGTTTTACTCTTTTTCATTGACATTCATCAACTGGATTCTTAGTCCTGTGGGATATATTCTGGTTTCCTGTGTAGCCTCCAGGGACAGTTCTAAGAAAAAGTAAAAGGCAGAGAGCAAGAAAGAACAGGGAGAAAAAAAGAGAGAGGAAGATAGAGATCAGCTCCGTAATCCCAGAGCTTTGGGAGGCCAAGGCAGGAGGATGGTTGGAAGCCAGGAGTTTAAGACCAGCCTGAGCAACATAGCAAGACCCTTGTCTCTGAAAAAAAAAATAAAAAAATTAGCCGGGCATGTTGGTGCACACCTGTAGTCCCAGCTACTCAGGAGCCCAAGGTGAGAGGATTGCTTGAGCTCAGGAGTTTGAGGTTTCAGTGAGCTATGATTGTGCCACTGCACTCCAGTTTGGGCAACAGAGTGACCCTCTGTCTCTTAAAAAAAAAATAGTTTCAGAGTTGTTTTTTCCTACAAATACTGCTAAGTTAGGTTATGGACCCCACTCCCTTATAGATGACAGAACTGAAATCCTGCTAGGTGAGGTCACTTTCCAAGACCACAAAACGAGGTAGATGTAGAAGCTGAGAGAAAGCCTGCCGGTCTCTGACTCACTCTGCAGCCTCTCACTGTATCATCGGTCACTCAGGCTCAGGCATCTGAGTCATCTCTGTGGATTCTACTTTCATAGCAGCCCCAGGGATCGTTTCCTCCTTCCTTCCCAACTGCCATCACCTGTGCCAAGGCTTCATGACCTCTCACCTGGACTATTGGCAACAGCCTCTGATCTGGTCTTTAGCGAGTCACCTTCATGCTAATCTAACCTAATCATCACTGCAAGATCAATCTAACTAGCCACTGCTCTCATGAAAGTGTCCCAGTGAGAAACTTTTAACGACTTCCTGCTGCTTAATTTATTAAGTGTTAAAAACTCTTTAGCACAGTATCATGGCCAGCCAATGGTTGAGCAGCATGCCTGCACTCCAGCCCAAGCCACCTTGGCCCCGAGATCCCCTGCACACCTGTGCATGCCCACGTTGCTGCTTCTGTGCCTTCCCTTGGAAAGCCCCAGCCATGCCCCACCTAACTACACATCTATCCCTCTGAGATGCTCAGTGCAGCAGTTCAAACGCTACCCCTACCCATGAAGCCCTTCTGATTCTTCCGACCTTGAAATGCTGTAGCTGTTGTGAAAGGAAAATAAATTTTGGGATCCCAAAATCATTAAGCCAAAGGGAAAAGTCAAGCTGGGATCTGCATCAGGCAAATCTGCCTCCCACGTTATTCCTAAATAAGATAGCTACAACGATTAAAGAGCCACATACCTCCCTTACAATTTGCACACTGGGAAATTCCTTATGGGCCCCAATACCTTCACCCTAAAACAGTTTTGCTGAATTTTACCCTGACAACGTAAATTGACAGCTTATCTTCACAGGCATGGGAGAAAGGACAGAACTCTAAGTAAGTCATCTCTCTGCTCACCTGAGACAAATGCATATCTGATTGCTTCCTCTGATGTAAAAATGCAGACTCACTGAGCTAAAGGAAGACATAAATGACTATTATTCCTCTACCCACTGCCCAGCCCCCACATGTAAATTATGTATTTGGTGAAAGGCTGATCAAAGACTCAAAAGAATGCAACCATTTGTCTCTTATCTATTCACAACTTAAAATTTTTTTTCTCTGTCCCCAATATCCACCCTTTTCCCTTTAAATATTAAAGCCTTCGAAATCATCTTTGGAGAAAGGCACAGACCTGCCTCCTGGCACGTACCCTTAACCTTGACAAAACAAACTTTCTCAATTGATTGAGACCTGTCTCAAATACTTTTTGGTTCACACTCTTTATCACATTTTATTTTGTACTGTGTTCTGTGTGTGCCTGTCTCATCTCCACTCTTAGACTGAGCTCCTTGAGGACAATGACCTATGTCTTGTTCATCTTTCAATCCCCAGAGCCTCACACAATGGAGACACACTACACATATCCAATGAATGTTTTTTGAAGGAATGAATTCCTTCTACAAGAAAAGACTCTGCTACACTCTGCATGATTAGTTTAAGTGCTTTTCCTTAGATTGCAAAGTCTTTTGCAGTAGAAACTTAATCTTTCCCAGGAAATATCTCACATATTATGCTCAGATCTCTCCTTCATAGCCCATGAATTGATAAACACAATTAACTGCCTAGGCTGGGTGAACCCAAGTAACTCAGTAAAAAAATTTTACCAGTTCCTGTCCTCATTGTAATTGCTAAATAAATATTGAAAGGAGTAAGATAATTCTCCAAAGAGCCCTGATATGTTTATAAATACACATAACTTATTATTAGGTTAACGAGCTTATTAGATTCTCTAAAAGCTCTCCATGCATACATATAACCAGTCACACTGACCTACACTTTACTGGTAATTCAGTTCACACGAGGGATACGTTAACAAAATGTGTTCATTGTCCAAAGTTTTTAAAATTAAGGAGAAAGAAAGCCCAAATTCATCACATATAAACAGATATGGATTTCTTTTTCATTTTTGATCTGATTTAAAAACTTTTTAATACAATATATATTGGTTAAACTGTTGCTTCACAAAATCCTGGTGAATGTCACAATCAATGTTTATGACTCAAGAATATCAGAAATGACCAGGGAAACTATGGTTTAAAAAGTCACCTTGGAAGAAGGGGAAATGCATGGGAGTATGGGCATTCGGAGGCAGATGAAATGCAGGTATGGAAACAGGACTCCATTTATACTTCAGTTGTCAATGGCACTGGTATCTGTCCCCTGAGGGATGGCAAAATGAAATAATAGATCTGCCACCCCCAGGCCCCTGTCAGTTGCTACCTCATTACTGATTATTGTTGCAAACTATTACATAATTTAAGAATTTAAATAATCAGTAAAAGACTGTCAAATTTTCTTTGTGTTTTTGGGTGTGTGTAGGGGGTGGGGCAGTATGGGATGAAAGAGGTCCAAGGAAGATGAAAGCAATGTGGAAGAGAAAACAGCACACTAGAGTTGTTTTATTATACAACTTTTTTCTCAAATAATCAGATCATCCACTGGTTTTCAATTTTTACATGTGTATGTATTTATTTGGTGGATACCTTTATGGTGAAAGGATTTGAATTTAGCTTTTAAATTGGAATTTTTCAAAGACTGCAAACCCAGCTGGCAAAGATGAAATAACATTAAGAGAGTCTTTTTGAAGATTGCCGTTATGAAGCCAGAATAGCAGTTTTCAAGACATGTTTTGCTCATTTTCACCTAAGAAGGTGCTATCAGGCTACTTTCGACTCAGTTTCTACACTCTCAAGAGAGGGCTAGTGTTTGTTACACAGTCAGACTCTCAGGCTATGTTCTGCCCCTTCCTGGAGAAGCCGTCACTGTCACCAAGTTCTCAGTGAGTGTTCGCAGAGGGCATGGCTCAGTGGCTAGGCATGCACATTTGCATTTGTTGTTGACAACTGTGAGCTTCAACCTCCTTCTCCTCACAACCTCCATCTAAATGGGGTTTGTAATCCTCCTTCCCACCCACTCTCTTCATTCCCTGGGGTAAGAATGTTGACTCCTGCTCTGCATCACCTGTCAGGATCCATCCTGCTGTCACTGGCTTATATGGACAAGTCAGCCCATTGTCACGTGACCTCAGGCTGCTAAAAACAGCTCTGGCACCCACTCCAAACCAGGGCCTGAAACAATGTCCTCCACCGAGAGAAACGTAAAGGACACTTGATCACACAATCCTTGGAATAATATCCAGGAAATACTTGCCGGAGCCACTCGCAGCACCCTTCCCTGGCAGCGCACTTGGGGACGGCAAGGAGATGAGCGCATCTCTGAATTACAAGTCTTTTTCCAAAGAGCAGCAGACCATGGATAACTTGGAGAAGCAACTCATCTGTCCCATCTGCTTAGAGATGTTCACGAAACCTGTGGTCATTCTTCCTTGTCAGCACAACCTGTGCAGGAAATGTGCCAGTGATATTTTCCAGGTAGGTTTGTTTGGAATTTGGTCAGGGGGAGGGGGTGGAAAAGATTCCCTCCTCTTGGAATTAAGTGCTTAACATTGAGGTGAAATCCTTTAAGATTTATAAGATTAATAAGATTTATAAGATTGCCGGGCACAGTGGCTTATGCCTGTAATCCCAGCACTTTGGGAGGCCAAGGCAGGTGGATCACCTGAGGTCAGGAATTCAAGACCAGGCCCACAAACAAGGCGAAACCCTTTCTCTACTAAAAATGCAAAAAAAAAAAAAAAAAAATTAAACTGGGCCTGGTGGCGGGTGCCTGTAATCTTAGCTACGGAGGCTGAGACAGGAGCATCTCTTGAACCCGGGAAGCAGAGGTTCAAGGTGGGACGAGGTCGCGCCGTTGTACTCCAGCCTGGACGACGGAGCAAGAGACTCTGTCACAAAAAAAAAAAAAAAAAGGTTGCATTTACTTTAAAGAAAAACACCTTTCTTTTAATGCTTTGCTTTGTGTTCCTCTTTACTCCCAAATCTAGTTTTATCATAATACTAAGAATCGTATTTGTTTCCTTTTTTAAAAAAATCAAACCATTTAATGTTTCAAAACTATAAATGAGTAACTGCTGAAGACATTAATGTGGAGTTTCTGGCTGGAACTTGTGGTTCTGAAAATGATGGATGGAAAAGCACCTTGTGTGGACAATGGTATATTTGCAGATGACTGTGGATGAGGTCTGACCCTGTGTTTCTAGACCACTTGCTGAGAAAGCCCTGAGGGATTATCTTATGGCAAGCTTAAAGTAGAAGTTCATGTTGTTTGTAGTAGCAGAGAGTGAAAATAAGTCTCTGAGAAGCTACTTGTGGCATTACCCAATTCCTTTTTTCTTGCTTGGCAAGAACAGGCCTCTAACCCGTATTTGCCCACAAGAGGAGGCACCACCGTGGCATCAGGGGGCCGATTCCGCTGCCCATCCTGTAGACATGAAGTGGTTTTGGACAGACATGGGGTATATGGACTTCAGAGGAACCTGCTGGTGGAAAATATCATTGACATCTACAAGCAGGAATCCACCAGGTAACACTCTTCCATGTGTCAAGCCCATCTGAAGTTTGTTTTTGTTTGTTTGTTTTAATGGGTTGCTACACCGAATGCTTCTTTATCAGTCAAAGACTACATGTTTTACGGGAAAATGGTTTTCCAAGTCAGTCATTCCCAATGAGAGTGAGAGTTGCTCACAGGAGGAGAGAGGGGAGCTGGTGCCCATGTTTTTTGTTTTTTGCCATGTTAAAGTTTTATTACATTTCAATACAAAACATTCCAAAAAGCGAAAAGTGATCTAAACCCAAGTTCTATGTTCAACTACCAGTTAAAGAAGAAAAACATTTTCTGTATCATTCTGTTTTACAACCAGTATAAACCCAAAAGAATAAAGATCTGATTCTTTTCCACACATCTGCTAGGTCAGTAAACTATTTATCAAACAAGTATCTGGTATCTGGTCATTTTAACATACTCCTTGCTTTGAACTTAATATTCATTCATATTTGGTACAATCTCTATATCCTATACTATCTTTAGGATATCTAAATATCTTAAATATTTAGGATAGCTCAAGAGCCAAAAGGTCCTCACAGAAGTTTTAACCCAAGTAATCATAAGAGTATGGAAGACTGGGCTAAGACAGCTATGGAAGTGCGATAACCACATAAATTTGGTCATTACCCTTGTGGTCTGTTGATTAGTAGTTGTCTTTCAAATGAGAGTTTAAAATGTACTTACTCTCCCTTGTTGCAAATGTTAAAACATGACAGTGCCATAATTACAACAAAAAAAATCTTATAAGTTGAGTTAGTTCCTCTACTCCAAAAATTCAAGTCTGTTTCCTTTCAGGACATTATGCTATTGGCTCATGCTGAAATGACTCATTAACACTAATCCATTCCAGATGGCGATGTTGAAAGATACTTACTACTGTCCCCCTCCACCTTAAAGCCTGGTATTACATACATTTCACACTTTTTTGCACTTCACAGGTCCTTTGTAGCTCCAGATCCCTACAAAGCAAAAAAAAAAAAAAAAATCCAGTAAAAACTTAACAGAAAATTAATAGAAATGGTATCTTCCAAAATAGCCCAGTTCCTAGTTCAGACAGTCTGGGCCTTAAAATTGTTTGGATGATAATAATAAAAACAAACCACTAACATAGTTTGTCACTGTATTTACTCTAAGGGAAGTTGCAAAGCAAGGCAAAACCCTGGTCTTCAGGGACTTAAAGTTCAGAGACACGAGGAAAAAAAAAAGATGAAATTCAGGCAATATTTCCCTATTCCTTATATTGTATTTACTACAGAGTCAGCATGCACTTCTTAGTTGTGAATAGCATTGTCATAGCATTAAATATCTATCCATTCATTTTAAAAAAAGGCAGAAAAAGTTTCTTATTCATCAAACCACATTGGCTATAGAATTCCCTTCCTAGACACAACTCTGTGGGAAGCTTATTCCTAGAAGGCACGGTGTGAAGAGCCCCTTTGCAATTGTGCACAGGTCAGTCCAGTCCACAAAGCTTGATAGCAATATTGAGACCATCTAGAAATGGCCTCATTGTGATTCCATTAGGGGACATGTATTTATGGAACATCTGCAGGGCTCTAAGAGGCTTGTGCTGTTGGAAGGAAAGCTGTTCTATAAATCTAACATAATTATTATGATTATTATAGCTATTAATTTCCGCTAAAGATCCAAAACTAAATTAGATAGTACCAGAATCTAGATGGGTTTGGGGAAAAAGAATTGCTGATGACATATTGCAGAGATTGCAGCTGGCTGTTTCCCTTGCTTCCAAAGTCTCTTGACAAGAACAAAAGTACTATTGCTGTTGCTGTTACTTTACAGATTTGATTTCATTGTGTTTCACTACTTTAAAATACAAATACACACTGTCTCTTAAAAACTTAACCAGACAATTAATAACCAATTAATTGTTAGGTTGATGCAAAAGTAATTGCGATTTTTGCAATTACTTTTCACGGCCAAAACAGCAATTACTTTTCCACCAACCTAAAATTAAGAGAGTTTATATAAAAAGAGTTTCATTGCTAGTCCTGAGCCTTGAACAGAATAGTTGCTCCATAAATCCTAGCTGATCAAGCAATACCACAAATATTCTTACATAACAAGTTTCAGAGCTAGTACAGTGCCTTGCACAGAATGGTTGCCCCATAAATCCCAGCTGATTAAGCAACACCACAAATATTCTTACATGTTCTATTTATTGCAATAAATGTATGTTTTGTTACTTGTCACAGTGGGAACTTGAGACATGAAAAAATGGCAATACTTGTTATAAAATCCAGAGAAGAGATGTTAAAATTTGCAGTATTAGTAAAACTACAAAACACATCTTCACCTTAACTATGAAGTTGGCTTGCTGCAGCTGCCAAAAATAGTACCTAGGGCTGGGAAGTAAATTGTGTAAAATCAATGAACCAGATTTCCAACAATAAAGCTCATAGCTGAGTGGACTAGGGATGCTTTTGTGATTTTCTGTGATTTTGTTATGTTGTTTTTTTCTTGAATTTGAAATTTGCCTGTGGGACAATTTTACTTGGTAGCATAACCACAAGTTGCACAGAGCACTTGGACACATGTCTGGGAGGAAACACAGGTGTCCCCTGGGGGCAGGCAGCCTACTAGACCAGAACCACGAGCCTCAGGGTACATTAGGTAACCCTAGAATGATCTTGATATACCAAATGAGAAGAGTTCAGCTGTGGCCATTGGAAAGGGGTGGGAGGGGTGCCAGTCACAAACTGGGATGTTATTGATCAACTCTGACCTCCTGCAGAAAGGCTGGAGACTGTAGGTCTCCACAAAACCTAGCATTTTTTTCCAGAATTCTGCATGGTGCCAGACTAGCCACAGTTGGCAATGGGAACTGGGAAGAGAAGGTCCTATTTTGGTTAACACTAATAATTAATATAGTAATAATTAACTTTAAAATATAATAAGTAAACTGCTATGTGCTATGTGCCAGACACTGTTCAGGATGCCTAATACATGAATCATGAGCAGTTCTTTAATTCTCACAACAATCCTGTGAGGGGTTGATTATTATAATTACTACTACACTATTAAAGTTTTTAGTGTCTTAGAGTAATTAACATGCATAATTTTAAGAATTCAGTATAAGGCCTCTGAAGAGAAATGCAGTCTCCACCCTGTTCTCTCTTGACCGCCAAGTCCCATTCCCCAGAGTCAACCACTTTTAATTCTTTTAGCTGTTTTTCTGCTATTCATCACCAGTGACATGTGCATACTACTGGAATGCTGTTATTCTTTGATTTTTCAATTTTAGACATTTTCTATTGACTTTCCACTGTAGATGATTAGGATTGAGCCCTCCTCGAATGGCTGGGCTTTACCATCTGCTTGGGAATTCCTTTACTCTCCCATGGGTTGAACCCCTTGCTCCTTGGATTCCAGGTCTCCCTGTTTGCTGGCTTATTCTCTTGTTTTTATAGAACACATCCTCAAGTAATCTCTTAAAATGTGCACAAACTCCTTCTCTTTTCATCCTCTTCCACTCCTTCACCACCTACTTCTGCCTTCAGGACTCCTGGCTCCTACATTTCCAGACTCTTTCCAGGGTTCCACAGCTCAAGTCAGCTTGCTTATCCTAAGCTTCTCACTGCAGGAACATAGCAGAACTAAGATGCAACTCAAGTAGGTCACGTCCATTAATCCAGATGTTCCTAATTTCCAACATTTGGTTGACATCTCTCATTTGCTGTCATCTGTGCTCACTTTTTGTCATTACTGATTTATACCCTTTTATTTCCTTATTCTCATTTCACTGGGATTCCAGCAGAATAAATACATACATACATAGATAAATACATAAATAAATACATGCCTATGTTCATTCTGCCACATTTAATTAGAAGACCCCAATCCGATTTTTGATATGAGTAAAAATTGAGAACAAAATGGGTTAAGTAACTTGCCTAAGGCCACCATTACATGAAGAAGCTGAGCTGGAATGAAGCTTTCAGATCAGTTTGGACGGGCACTGTGGCTCACGCCTGTAATCCCAGCACTTCGAGAGGCTGAGGTGGGCGGATCACCTGAGTCAGGAGTTCAAGACCAGCCTGACCAACACGGTGAAACCGCATCTCTACTAAACACAAGAAAAATTAATTCACAGTATTTGCTATTCCATTCTATTTTTATTTTAACAATACTGATCATAACTCCCTAAATTGATTTCTTGGCCTGTAATAATTGATTTCATGGCTCATAAAAACCTGTAGTTGTTTAAAAATGGATCTGTATTAACAACAACAAAAAAATGTAGTCCAAATCTAAGATGTTGCTAAATAACTATGTGTTTGGAAATTTTAAGAAAGCCTCTGGATTTGGATTTGAATTTTTCAAATACTTCTGTAAACTATTAACAGCCTCAGTCATTAGATAGGATATATCAGAATTCCTGGGGTTTATATAAGGAGGTACATTCACACCTGCCTCTCATACACAGCTACTTCCAACCCATACTTGAATTAATAATCAGAAGATTTCTCTTCCCTGTGAGCCACACCTATCCTCACTCCTTCAGGTGAGAGGGGTGTTTCCTGGGGACAGAGGCTATAGAGGTGGGATCTAGCTCCACCCAAAAGCTGGTGCAAACTTGGCTGTCAGTTCATCAGCAACTTTCTGTTCTTTGTCCATAATGGGAAAGTGTCCCTTGAGAAACTCATGAGCGTGTGGACACAGTGCTGGAACACCTTCCCGATGGCTCACCAGGGTCCAATGTTCAACTTTCAGGAATTTCACTAGCAGGTTCTTAAACCTTAGATAACTTAAAATTGCCCACCTGGAAATACACCATGGAAACCAGCAAATGGTACAAATCAGTATCTCCACGTCTCTGTCCCAACCCCAAGCAGGGTTGTTTGCCAGCACCCCACTGCTAAACCTGCAGGGAAGCTGAATTTGGTGGGCTCTGAGCACGTGAAAGGGCCCCTGGGAGTCTTCTGGAATAGAGTTGCTAGGCATACAGGGAGGAGAAGGAATTTGCAATGCAGATCACCAGTCTCTGCTCTGCCCTAGTGAGAGCTGATGGACATTCATCTGCCTACCTCCTCCCAGGCCAGAAAAGAAGTCCGACCAGCCCATGTGCGAGGAGCACGAAGAGGAGCGCATCAACATCTACTGTTTGAACTGCGAAGTGCCCACCTGCTCCCTGTGCAAGGTGTTTGGTGCACACAAGGACTGCCAGGTGGCTCCCCTCACTCATGTGTTCCAGAGACAGAAGGTAACAGAGCTGCTCCCTTCCTCCTACGCCCCATCTCCATCCCCACTCCTCAGGGCCTTCTTGGGGCCAGCATGAGTGTTTCCTTGTGGTGGAGGAGAAAGCCCAAGCCATACAGGGCCGCAGAACACTGGAGGGCACGCGAGGTCTGCAGGAACATATGTGCGCAGTTGTGCACAAGGCACACACTAAATTCCCTGGATGGTGGGGGGAAAGGACAGACAGGGCAGGGGTGCCCAGGTTCAGGAAGGGGTGCGGAAGGACAGGGTCCCTGTTTTTGTGCCTTTGGAGGTTGCTGAAGATGAGCAATGTTAGGGGACCCAGCAAAAGCTCAAACTGCTCAAGATTATGTAAAGTTTAGACTACAGATAAGAAAAGGACAGCTTTTTACCCTAGTCACAGAATACTTTCCTTCATCCACCCGTGAAAGGTTTCTTTGGCCCTCCTCAAGGCCTTTTCTCCCACACTCTTAGTGAGGGAGGGTTACAATAGTGACATGCAGTTACAGAGCAGCTTTAAAACACAGCCTTGTGCTGGCCCTCCTGTCACCCGGGCCAGTTGCCTAAAGGCCCCTCTGAGTGTGGTGCATCCCCCTGACCCCAGGGCCTCAGCCATAGCCCCTTAATTCTGACCAGACAGAAAGAGAGTGTCTCCATCAACACATTACCAACCTGCTAGCCTGGTTTCATGCATGAGCAGGTCAGAATTTACCCATTTGGTACAGATAAAAGTGGAGTCGGGTACTCCAGTAGGTGCAGCCACTCCAGGCACTGAGAATTTGAGCAGTTCCACCTCTCAGTATCTTTCATTTAGACTAATCAGTGTTTTATTGTGAAGATTAGTGTTGGAATCAAATTTGGAAGCAAAACTTTTGGGCAACACCAAGTACTACCAGTGGCCACTAAGTGCTAAAGAAGCAGGATTTTTCAAGTTATCCACAACCATTTGTTTATTTTTCAATCCAGTTACAATTTACTGCCCCTTCTCTTCTGCCCACTTCCTCTAAAGTCATAGCATGATAGAACTGGATGGTAGCTGTTTCACACTCCTTCCTTCAGAGCCTGGAGACTCATGTGAGATGGAGAGAAGGACAGACTGGTGGGACTCCCACCTTTGCTCCTGTTTGGCCAAAGCAGCTTCACCTCCATATTAGCTTTCATTTGAAGAAGGTTCTGAAGCTTTAAAATATTTTGTAATCACTGTTCTGGTTCAATCTTCTCTTTCTAAATGTGAGAAAATTAGGGTCGAAATCAAATATATGTTCTGCCCAACATCGTAGAGAAGTTAGGAGTAGAATTGGACCAGGTACATGGGTCTCCCAAGTGCCCATCCAGTGCACCTGTTGGCTCCATCAGCCAGCCTTCAGAAGGGGGAAATAGGAACAATGGAATCTCATCCCAAGTCAAAAGAGCAAAGGAATTTCAAAGTTGACATTTCTCCCCTAGAACCAGTTCTTCGTTTCAATGTGAAGTCTGTAATGACTTAGTCTAACGTGTGAGTGTTTGCATCTGTATACACTATATTATTATGCCTATAGTAAGTATATGTTGAATAAATGAGTATTTACTATATACATTTCCCAAGTAAAACTGACCCTGAGTTCCACCAGGTAAAGAATTCCATTTGGGTCCTGAAGTCACATATTGGGCTCCATGCCATTTATAAACAATACTTAGAATTCTTTACCTTAAACATGTTGATCTCAATATTAAGAATGTGATGAAAACTACGAAACCTCTTTGTGCAAAAACTGGTTTGTGCATTCATACACAAAAGTTTGCTTGCATATCAGGAAGTCCACAGGCCTCCAAGCTCTCCCTGTTACTCCTTAGGGGTTGCATGGACCCTAAATTAAGAACCCATAAAGACAATATTATGACCAATACACAGTCGGGATGACTAGGAAACCCCTAAGATATTGGGTTTTGTTTTCTCTTCATTAGTCTGAGCTCAGCGATGGCATCGCCATCCTTGTGGGCAGCAATGATCGAGTCCAGGGAGTGATCAGCCAGCTGGAAGACACCTGCAAAACTATCGAGGTGAGTCAGGTAACTTCCACAGGTTCTCAGCCAAGCCTGCGACACCAGGACTTTATGGCTTCCTCAGTGCCACACTAGACATCCCTTTTCTGACCTTTCATTCTTTGCATCTAGAATGGCCTCCTTCCTGATGTCTCTGAAATATTCACCTCCAGCACAGAAAGAGACATTACCACAGGAGTCATGAGGCAGATGTTACCACAGTTACTAGGGCTATTGTTGCATGTGTTGTTCTTTCTTCCTTTAGAAAGATTAGCTACAAGAAAAATATATTCCCCATCATGGAATTCAGTGTTGTTGCTATTATAGCAAGCTTTCTTGGTGGAAATCTAAACTGTCTTAGGAAATTCTCGTCAGTGGTTTAGACAGTCATATGCAGGTTTGAGCTGCGTACCTCCACTCTTACAACAGTGCTGTGAAGAGGCCATCAGAAGGAGAAATGGCTATAGTTAGAGAATGGCTCAGGGGCTGGGAGCTCATGGAGGCCAGAGTTCTGGCTCATCTCCACTTGCCCTCTGCCTGGCCAAATGCCTGGCAAATAATCAACACTTAAAAAAAACTTTGCTGAATGAATAGATGAGTGGTTGGTTGTTTAGCTCATATTTGGGCTTGCCATATAATAAATAAAGTAGATCTACTTGTCCCTCAAGATCAAGTATAAACCATGCTATTACCAGAGGTCTTTAAAGTGAAGAGGCTTAGCTATGTGGCAGATACCTTTTCAGGAACTGGAGATTCACCAACTAGTTACAACCATGCTACTCTGGAGCACATGCAAGACACCTGGGTTCAAGTCCAGGCCTGGCTCTATAACCCAGAGCAGTCCATTACCATCTCCCTACTCTAAGCTTTGGGGTTACTGTTTTTGCAGTTGGACCTCTGTGCAGAGTGGAGGTGTGATGCTGTTCAGTTCACGACAGGTAGTTCTCATTGCTGTGTGCAAGGCCTCTCCATAGATCAACACTCTAACATGTTTGATGTTCTGTTTGTATTTTTATAAAATGTGTATTGTGTAATAAGCATGTCTTTTAATTTTATAAATGGTATTGTGTGGTACTTTTCATTCTGCTTCTTAGTTTTTAAAAAATTAAACATTAGGCTTTTAGGTTTTTGTTTGTTTGTTTGTTTTTTGAGACAGAGTCTCATACTGTTGCCCAGGCTGGAGTGCAATGGTGGGATCTTGGCTCACTGCCACCTCTGCCTCCTGGGTTCAAGTGATTCTCCTGCCTCAGCCTCTCAAGTAACTGAGATTACAGGGACCCGCCATCAGCCTGGCTAATTTTTGTATTTTTAGTAGAGACAGGGTTTTACTCTGTTGGCCAGGTTGGTCTCAAACTCCTGACTTCCTGATCTGCCCACCTCGGCCTTCCAAAGTGCTGGGATTACAGGCATGAGCCACTACTCCCAGCCGGCATTATGTTTTAAGATCCATTCGTGCTGCTACAAGGAGCTTTAGTTCCTCAGTTTTCTCCTCTGTAAAAATGGTACTTACTTTATAAAGTTACTACGAAGAATTAAATAAGCAGAAGCAAAATGCTTAGCACAGTGCCTGGCATGTGGTGAGTGCCCAGTAAATGCTGTTCTTATTATTTTATCATTAGAAAGGCAAATTCTATTGAAAGCTAAAGGCTATTTCCTAAATGAGGGCTTTAGGACATTAGCTATAATTATTTCATTTTCAATTTGCACATCATTAAAATCAATCTCATTTCTTCTCCACATTCGTATTCCTGAAAAGATCCATGATCAATTTGGGATCCATTTATAGAAGGAAAGTTTTCTCTTGGTGAAGAGCTGAAAGAGATTCGGAGACAGTATAAACTTCTTTCTTTGTACTTATTTACAGTAGAGGTAAAATACAATTCAGTCATAATGCCGTGAATCAGCACTCCAAGGTGGTACCAAGCTGAGGTTCGAGTTTATAAATAGGAGCATGTTGCTTGTGGGTGAGCAAGGTAATCTCAGGGCTTTACTGGAGATGTCTGTTGGAAGGAACAGGCTTTCTGTCTGGGTTGGAGAAGCTGGAGAATGCACAGGAGAAGAGCCCTGTGCGGAGGAAGGGGGGCATATGGGCCTTAAGCAATTTGATTCTTGAGCAAATGCAAATGATTGGGGCTCCCTTTAGTCAGCATCAGAGGATACCAAGGGGGCCGCAGAGATTTGACAACAGGTTTTCTTCACAGAAGCCGGTCAGGGGCACAGTAGGAAGTGCTGTTTTTGTTCCCTGAAATGACAAGAAGGAACAGGTTTGAAGTTAAATAAGCAGAAGGGATTAGTGCAGATGTCAGGAAGAACGTTCTGGCAGGGAAAGGCAAAATCATTACCCCCATTCTTATTGGCAATACTATTCATTAAACATGACACACTTTTCTAATAAGCATTTTCGCAGGTGGCTAGAGGAGGGCATACAATCACTCTCTTCAGGACTTTACCATGAGACTGCAAATTGGCAGGAGTCTTAAAAGTTCATCTCTTTTACCTGTTTATTTCATTTCTGGGACTTCAGGAAATAAGATGAAAAAACATAGCAAGTATATGTTTTTATTTATTATTTAGGATATATATTTACACATAACAATATAGAAAGTACAGTTGTGTACCATGTAACATTTAGTCAATGATGAACTGCATATATGATGGAGGTCTCATGAGATTATAGTATCATATTTTTACTGTAACTTTTCTCTGTTTAGATATGCTTAGATGCACAAATACCATGGATTACGTTTGTCCATAGTATTCAGTACCGTAACATGCTGTACAGGTTTGTGGCCTAGGAGCAACAGGCTGTGCCATACAGCCCAGGTGGGCAGTAGGCTCTGCCGTGTAGGTTTGTCTAAGTACAAACCTCTGTGATGTGCACACGATGAAATTGCCTAACGAACAATGCACTTCTCAGAACACACCCCCAGAGTTAAGCAATACGACACTGTGTATATTTAGATAGAACCTCCTATATATTCATGGGAAGAAATCAGGAATGAAAAACACCAAAAGGTTAAGGCAGTGAATAGTAGGACTGCAGCTGATTTTCAGTGCCTCCCTTATATTTTTATAAAGTGAGTCTGACATTTTTAATAACCAGCAAAATAAAGAATGAGTGAATATGATTCACATGAGCATAGTTGTTTCAGATCAGTTTAGGTGGCTCATCTGGAGATGTAGAGACTGTCTCAGCCCCTTGGAGGTCTCTGACTTTATGATTCTCACTTGACACATTAACCTTCACTTGAAGGATCCCTGAGGACAGGAACACTTCCACAGATGGCTACCTTGTGCATCTGTCATCACTGAGGTGACCTCCCAGAGCCAGTGTCAAATCAGTGGGCAAAGCCCAGAGGTCAACTTCTTGCTAACCTGCAAGGCAGACAACGTAGAGCAAACCAGGCCCTCAGCTTGCAGTGAAATGGTCCTAGATTGAGCGCCAGGTGGATTCTGAGCCAGGGTCAGGGCCACAGAGCTATTGGGTCTCCTGTTCTGCCTGGAGTTCGTTTCCCTTTCTGGCTTTGCACACCACCTGCCCAGAAACATTTTCTGAGAAGCTATGAGTGGTTCCTGGCCAGAGGGTGGGGAGCTGTTGTTAAAGAATTCTCTTTCCTGATTGGCGAAGAGCTCCTTAGGGATGAGAAATGGAGTAGTCCCTGGGGTGGGTATTATCCTTCCATAATTACGTCGGAGCCCTGACACCTGCCCCAGAGCCCTTTGGTGGCAGTGTCTTCCTTGCACATGTCTAATTTTGTCTCTAATCATGGGAGGCATCTGGCCCAGGACCAGCCCTGGAGCAGCGCTGAGCTTAGGGTAAATGACACTGTGGACTCATTGTTATTCTTTAAGAATAATGTCTGCAGTTAACATGAAGTTACAGTGATAATGAAGAAGACTTTGAGGATGACTATAGTTGCAAGAGGGAAGTCTGAAAACGGAGTGGGATTTTCCTTCCTTGCTGTGGGCTGATGGTGAGTGGAGGAGCCATGAGTCTTTTTACCTCTGCTTCTTGGGAGTGGCCCAGCCTAAGACGTTCCCTGAACCGTGGACTTCAGGGTGATGGAGGGCTCCTGGACTGTTCCAGATGAGCCCAGCATGATCTGAAGCTTCACTTGCCTTTCTAGGCCTGGAGATGTTCTGGAGTGGGGTGGGACTGGATTGGGGGCTGCCTGTAGGAATGGAAATGTCCCCCGGTGAGCTTTCTGCTTCCAGGAAAACATGCTTCACTTTCATTCCTCATCCCTAGAGAACACAATCTACCTCTTGTAGACTTTATCAGTGGCACTTATCCTATGTCACTGGATACTTAAGGGCACAGAATGTTAATACTGGCCCTCCCACAGGCAGTCTGCCAGGCCTAGAAACATCGCTGTTCTGTATAAATGCCTGTCTAGGGGAAACTGCTCCAAGTTGAATAATAAATATTTGATACTGAGCATTTCCAATCTCTGAAAAAGGACAACTTGAATAAAACCCTCCAATGAATTTGCAGTGAGAACAAATCTGTTGTACTCCCAAAACAGTGATTTTACCCCAAATGGCCTTTTCTCATCTCTGAGACATTGTCCATGCCATTACAAATATGGAGAATGAATGTAATTAGAATTGTTTAAATAGCATGCCAGAATTTTAAAGGCAATATATGTTTAAAAGAACAGATTTCAGTGTTTGAGTTTTAGCACTGTTGCTTAATTACATGATACTGGGCAAGTGACTTAAGCTTCCTGTCCCTCGACTTCCTCAACGTTCCAGTGGGGATGATGATATCGTCTTCACAGCCTTGTCATGATGACTACGTTGAAGTAAGAGGCACATGCCAGGGGCTTGGTAAATGTCACCTTACAGCCTCAGAGTCAGCTTGGAAAGCACACACTTATTCTGATGATGTGACCCGATTGGAAGCTCTAGAGATTCTGGAGCATCTTTTAAATGGTGTCAGAAGACTGTCAGGTGCTAGTTAATTGTGATGGCAGGACTGAGCAACTCCCTCTGGAGGGACACATTGAGAATGAATGGAGCTAGACATGACTTCTATTCTTTATCGAAGAGGCTTTGTGGCAACTGGAAATATTGGCAACCAAGTGAGACTGAGCCTTTTCTGGGAAACATGGTGACCACCCACAGCAGACCAGAGTGAGACGAACATCTGCTCAGCTTGGCAAGTGGCTTTCACTGAACCATGGGGCTCCAGTCAGAACAGGCCCACCTGGCCCTCAGCCCTCATAGTATCTACTCAAGAAGATTCTAAATAATGTGGACTAGCCCAGAAAACCCCCAATGCCAAGAACCCCAAGAGTAAGTGTTAGAAATCCCTAAAATTATGGAAAAATTATCCTTCGAACATGGAGTGGCAACATGAAGTATTAGAAAAGAGCCTGAGTTTCAAAGGCCCCAGACCCATGGCCACTGAATGGAGTTGTTTGCTGAGTACTACACAAAGGAGCCAGCTGATGGAGGGCTGAACCCCAGCCTGGGTGCCTGGAAGATGGTGTCTCTCTAGTTTACCTGTCCCCTTTCTAGGGACATCCTAGTCTGTACTCATGGGACTTCTCCAAGTGCTTGTAACTGGAGCTTTATGAATGAAAGGCTGGATTTGGTTTTCTTGGAAGGAACTTCTTACTTTTTTCAGTATTATTAATCTACAGGCTGCTTTTTTTTTCTTTGTTTGGAGGGTTGATGGGAAGAAATCCTGTTTGTTTAATGAAGGGAAGTTTGAAGTTTCTTATTTCAAATGAAGGTATACCTCTGAACAAGTATGTCTCGATGAATGTTGGAGGAATGTGGTGGAGATATGAATGAGCCTAATCGAGCCACAATTGCTCAGTGACAAGTGGTGGGGCTAAGAGCTTATCTTCAGCTCTATTTTGGTCACAGAGCTGTGTTCCTTACATGGTAAGAGCCGTAGCCATTGCTGCCTTAGGTTTTTTCCTACTGTAGGTGCTGACCTTTCAGGGCTAGGGCATGTAATGTATGTCTTAGTGCTGTAGATGACACAAGACTTGCCAGGAACAGAGGGAGGCACGTCATAGCCTAAAGACTCTCTGAAACATCTTCACATTTACCTAAAATTAGAGAGTCTTGGACCTGTAGAGTCAGAAAGGACCTTAGCAATTACACAATTCAATCTTTCACTGTACAAATACAAACATATTAACAACTGTTCTGAGGTTCAGTGGTTTCCCTAAGGTTGCATAGCTATATTTTACTGGTTTTTTGGTTTTGGTTTTTGTTTGTTTTTTTTAAAAAAATAAAAAATAAAAATAAAACAATGAAGCAGAAACGTAGACTATCCACTTAAATGCTTTTTTTTCATTTTGAAACAAAATAAAATTGAAGCTTTTGCATGAGGGCTGAATATTTCTAGATGCAAGTCATATTTAATTCATTCATTCATTCAGTCAATCTATATTTCTCAAGTATGCATTGTGTGCCGTATTCTGTACACATAATGCTGGGAACTAGTGATGAGCTAAACATAGAAGGGTCCTGTTCTCAGTCAGTTTTTATTCTAATAGAGGAGTTAGACCATAATCAAATAAATAACAAGATCATTTTAGAGAGTGACAATTACCTGAGAGAAAAGTGAGCCAATAAAAATCTAGCCATTAAAAACAGTGCTATGGTGGTGCTTTGCTTGGAAGGCTATCTTCTCTTTTAATATAAGGTCATCTATTGTTGCTTTTTCTTTCCATGAAAGTTTCCCTTTGCAGTTGCATATCTTGTTTTTCTCGTTACTACTAAAATATAAAGGTGGCTAGAAATTGCAGTCTGCCAATTTTAACATTTCCATGATGGCAACAGTTAGATGATGGTTTTAGATCAATGTTAAATATTACTTACTCACTTCTAAGGAAACAACCAAATGACCATTTGATTTTTTTTTCTTTACATTCAGAAATGTTGGCATTGTTTAGAAACAACATCCCACCCATCATCATTTTACCATTTCAATATGGGAAGGATAATGTTTACTTTATAAAAATCACCCCTTTTTAGTATACTGCATCCACACTGCGTTCTCCCTAGAGATGGGATGAATTTTATTTTCATTAAAGTATTATGGACAACTTTAATTTGGTTCTCTCAAGAAGCCAAGAAATATAGCTGTCCCAGCAGACCCAGGAGGAAGGCTTTGCTTCAGAGTGTGCCCGGAGGCCAATACTTACTGCATTTGTGGTGGAGGTTACTTCACTTGCTAAGCACACTCACACAGGTGCACACACACACAGAGGATGCAGGAACCACAAACATCAAAAGGAAGAAAATGGAGACTATTTGCAAAGATCAATGCTAATGCTCAAAAAGTACGTAACTTGATTGAATTACTATGCAGAGAAGACAGGGGAAGGAGGGGAGGTATACGGCCCCAAATTAGGCTTAAAGATACATACCTTTTTACTCAAATAAATGAAAAAGTATGCTAAAAGCAAGGAGCAGTCTTTGAGATGAGGAAGTTTTTGTGGAGAAGAGACAAACATGGTTGCTATCATGCTTTTGTAGGTAACAGTGGTCCTTTAAAGTGTGCTGTCTGCAGACATTTTGTCAATACAAAAGTCCACATTTTTTTCCTCATCCCCTTTTTGGGCTACTAGAAAGTCACTGCTGAAAGTGTTGCAGATTCACATTAACAAAGGCACAGTAGGTACTGAAATTCAGAGTCATTACTGTCAGTAGCTAGGTGGCCTCTGAGAATTTTTTTTTTCACGGCACATATCTGTTCCCTCATCAGCTTAGAGGACAAATTGATAACCTGAGGTGTTTATTGTTCCCTGACTTTCACAGCACTTTGATGGTCTTGCAGCCAAGAAGGATTAGAGGGCACCTAAGTTAGTTTCTCGTGTGTGGGTTCTACCTCAGAGAGTATGAAAAAATAGGAGACTTCATTTCATGGAGTATTTCACATTTGAATCTGACATTAGGTTAACCTGAACATTTTAAGTTAATTTCTAAAAGTTTACAAATTCCAGTTTCATAATTCCAAGGAAGAGTCATGTATTTTTGCCATTTCCGAAACAGATTTGTCTCTTACCATATTTTGCATAGAATTATGTTAAAAGCTAATTAAGAGAAATTTTGTGTTAGGAATTAGAAAATATAATAATTTTATATTTTATATTTATGATACATTTTTTCTTTATTATTCTCCAGAACATTGGAAAATTATGGCAGGTTATTAATCATACAATGCCAGGTACAAAATGAGTAGTTGGTGAATTTTGTTGAAAGAATGAACTAGGGAATATAATTCTGAAATAATTTAAGGTGTCTTGCCTTTACAAAACCTACCTTGAGCGTAGTAAATTTGTTTTGTTTTTGTTTTTGTTTGGAGGTGGAGTCTCACTCTGTTGCCCAGGCTGGAGTGCAGTGGCACAATCTCAGCTCAGTGCAACCTCCACCTCCCAGGTTCAAGAGATTCTCCTGCCTCAGCCTCCCGAATAGCTGGGATTACAGGCACACACTACCACACCCTGCTAATATTTTGTATTTTAGTAGAGATGGGGTTTCACCGTATTGCCCAGGCTGGTCTCGAACTCCTGAGCTCAGGGAATCCACCTGCCTCGGCCTCCCAAAGTGTTAGGATTACAGGCGTGAGCCAGTGTACCCGACCAGTAAATTTGTTAAAAGGCATATATTCCATTTACAAGCACTTCATATAATTTTTTTAAGTTACTTAAAATATGGGTTCAGCTGGGTGTGGTGAGCTTAGCAATGATCCAGGAGTTCAAAGATCTTGACTCTAGGCCAGGCACCAATAAGAAACAGTAGGATGGCCTTGAGAAAGTGACAGCTCTGCTGGGTTTCAGTTTCCACATGAGTGGCATGATTGATTTGGAGCAGGTTATTTCTAATATTCCATGCAGCTTCAAAATTCTGCAACCGAATAATTTAGATTAAGGAGTTTTGACCTAAATTTAATAGACACTGATCTAGTACCAATATATGCTGGGTAATATTATAAGTACTTTATAAAGTATGTAATGATATAATAATTTTAATAAAGTATAGACTGTGTATGGAGTAGCA
This sequence comes from Cacajao melanocephalus, assembly GCA_963573385.1. Lineage (NCBI taxonomy): Eukaryota > Metazoa > Chordata > Mammalia > Primates > Pitheciidae > Cacajao > Cacajao melanocephalus. Next base: position 18,642 of record CAUYLG010036465.1, on the reverse strand, counting down.
TTTCCTGTATAAACAAATAAGAGTTGCTATTAAAATGATAGTAATTTTACTAACATTCAATATAAGTTATTTAAAAAACAGAATAGAAATAAAATAATGCTTGGAATTGGAAGTAATATAGGGCTGAAATTAGTTATTCCATTTAAACCGGAAAAAAAAATCTATATGGTCAAAGTAAGTGATTTAATCTTTATGTGACTTGGTAGAGTATACTAGATTGCACATAGCTTCACATCTGTCTCATTGTAAATGGTTCGACTGTCATAAACTTGAATGTTCTCACATATTAAACCACATAGGAGAAAACTTGTGTGAATCAAAGACTTTCTACCTGTATTATATCTTAATATAATACTCATTATGTTGAAGTGTTTCAAGTGCACAACTCATTTGGGAGGAAAAAGCTGGAAACCATTATATGTTCACAGTAGAGCTTCTAAATATCAGAGGGGGTAACTTCATGTATGCAGTGGGCACATGGTTGCCTGAAGGTTGGAACAGAAGATAATACTGTGGAAGAGAGTTTCATTGGAAAGCTACTAATAGGTTTCCATTTCTAGGCCTGGTTGAACAATCCAACTCTCATGATAAAGGGCTGGAGATGAACAGAAATTTGTCAAGCCAGGCAATTTCCACTTCTTGATATGCTGCATGGGCCCTTGTTCCATTACTTTGACAACTGACAGGACTTCAAGCATTTTTGTCCCCTCCCCAACCTCCTTTACTCCTACTCCTTCTTAAGGTCAGGCTCAGGCACTAATTCCTCGAAGAAACTCTACCTGAGTCAACATTTCTGGCTCCTCTCAAAAGTCCTCCATCTACACAAAGGGTTGGATGAAGATTCCCTAAGTGCTTCTATAAAAAGTTGGTATAAATCTCTAACATATTTACATTATTCAACCTACCATGTTGAATTACATTATTGGTTGATAGTCTTTCTCAGTGAACTGTGAACTCCTTGAGAATAGGAACTATGTTTAATTCTTTTTGATCCCCAGTGTCTTGCATGATGCATGACACAAATGACATGCATTGTTTGTTAAATCCATGAATGAATGGGTAGATGACAGTGGTAAGGCATTTACTATTAAAATGGTTGGCACCGTTGGATCTCCATGCATTATAATTTGGTTAGGAACTGTGATGAGAATTGACTATGTTCCAAGGGAGGCAATAGAGTGAGGGATATATTTCTTGCACGTTTGCAGAGTATCTTTATAATAAACAATTTGGTTTAGGTCATTCTCCCCTACCCCACTCTGAGAATAGCAGAGAAATTGAGAGAAAATGAAACACATTTAAAAAAATCTATTTGGCCGGGTGTGGTGGCTCCCACTTGTAATCCCAGCACTTTGGGGGGCTGAGGCAGGTGGATCATGAGGTCAGGAGTTTGAGACCATGTCTCACTAAAAATACAGAAATTAGCTGGGTATGGGGGTGCATGCCTGTAATCCCATTAACTCAGCAGTCTGAGGCAGGAGAATCGCTTGAACCCAAGAGGCTGAGGTTGCAGTGAGCCGAGATTGTGCCACTATACCCCAGCCTGGGGGGCAGAGCAAGACTCCATCTCAAAAAAAAAAAAAATCTATTCAACAGATATTTACTGAACAGCTACCATCCAGGAGGGTGCTCTGTGTCCTAGCCAGATTCTACCCTCAAGAAAAATATAGTTTAGATATTTAAGAAACTCACATGAATGAAGAAAGCTGTACATGACATAAAAGACTTCAATGTTTACCAAAATGAAAGAATATGTGATAAAGGTTATAGCATGGTCAGAGAAGTCAGAAATAAATTTGCTGGATTCCCAAGAAGCTCCCACTGTGCAGGAGCGGATCATTCCCAAGAAGCTCCCACTGTGCAGGTTAGATCACTATGGCTCAAAACCCACTCTCAGCTATAAAGATCCCGGACCTAGAGATGGCCAGGTCCAAGGAGATTGGCATATATGCACACCAAGCTTACCAGGGCTTGAAAAGCTAAAAGGCCAATGACTAGGTGAACTGGATAATTAATTACAATTTAAAGATGGACTCAGAGTAAAGGGATCTAGATGGTACTGGAGATACTTCAGCCATACAACAGAAATGTGCAAGCCAGACTTCCTGTACAGACTTTCTCTCCAACAGCATAGGCCAGATACAGTATTTCCCATTCGTAGACAGTATTGGATAAATAGAGGATCTTGTAGATACAGTTATATGCCATTAATGGTAACTATTATGAGATTTCAGAAGGTTAAAATGTTACATTCAGCCATAAAAATCAAGGGCCACTTTATGGAAGAAGTGGTAGTCCGACAATGTCTTTGAGATTGCTTAGAGTTTACAATGGTAACTTGGGGAAGAACATCATAAACAAAGGGGAAAGCATGAACAAAGAAGATGAGTGGTTTATTTTTGCTAGAATTCAGGGTATACAATGGAGGATAGTAGAATATTATGAGGAGAATTGGAACCAGATCATGGAGGGGTCTCAAAAGCTAGTTATGAAATTTAAATGGTATTCTTTGTGTAATGGGGAGTCACAAGAGAAAAAAACATGATTAAGGCCAGGCATGGTGGTTCATGTTTATAATCCCAGTGCTTTGGGAGGCTGAGGGGGGTGGATCACTTGAGGTCAGGAGTTCAAGACCAGCCTAGCCAACATGGTGAAACCCCATCTCTACTAAAAATTCAAAAATTAGCTGAGCGTGGTGACAAATGTCTGTAATTCTAGCTACTTGGGAGGCTGAGGCAGGAGAATTGCCTGAACCTGGGAGGCGAAGGTTGCAGTGAGCCGAGATCGCACCACTGCTCTCCAGCCTGGGAACAGAGCAAGCAAGCAAGAGAGAGAGAGAAAGAGAGAAAAGAGAAAGAAAGAGAGAAAAAAGAAAGAAAGAGAGAGAAAGAAGGAAGGAAAGAGAGAGAGAGGAAGGAAAGAGAGGAAGGAAGGAAGGAAGGAAAGAGAGGAAGGAAGGAAGGAAGGAAGGAAGGAAGGAAGGAAGGAAGGAAGGAAGGAAAGGAAGGAAGGAAGGGGAAGAGAGAGATTAGAACTGTACTCTGAGAAAATTAACTTAGTTGCAGTGTGTAAATTGGCTTGGAGGAGGAAATCCTAGATGCAGAGGCCACTGGGAAGCTACAAAACCTATACAGAAGGACTGAAACTAGGACAATATTGGTATAAGTGGAGCGGAAAGGGACTTAAGGGTACAAACCAGGAAGTATCTTAGCATTTTCCTTGCACTCCCACACACATGCACGCACACTTCAAAGCAAAATATAAGCTATGTAACTCAAATACAATATAAAAGAAAATCATTCTTAATTTCTGTGAAATTCTCCATTTATAAAGAACAGAAGATTGGAAAATCATTGATTCATACAGCCAGTTTGATTGATTTTTGGATTGTCTAAATGTCAAATTGGTTAAAAATGGAATTTCCAAAGCACCAACACAATGGGTATCCATACCTAAATGGACACCTTCAGGGAAAAGAAAAAAATATCTTACATAAGTAAATGTTCTTTCCCAAGATGTCTAGGTGATTTTTCCAAATCGACTTTCTTTCAAATACTTTCTAACGTTAGCTAACCCAACGAATAGGAATGTTGCAGAAAACAGAAACAGGAGCTTTGTGAGAAGTTTGATTACCTGTATGGCATTTTGGAGGAGAGGAAGAATGAAATGACCCAAGTCATTACCCGAACCCAAGAGGAGAAACTGGAACATGTTCGTGCTCTGATCAAAAAGTATTCTGATCATTTGGAGAACGTCTCAAAGTTGGTTGAGTCAGGAATTCAGTTTATGGATGAGCCAGAAATGGCAGTGTTTCTGCAGGTAAGTCTCTTTTTGGCGCCAAGGTAACAACACAAAAGGTGGGTGCTGGAAAATTAGTTATCACATTTTCATTATTTTATGCACATTTCAATTTTTATTTATTTTTACCAACTAAAATATAAACCCCATATACTCATACATTCATCTATTTAAACAACTCAAAAAAACATATGTCTATGATACTGCTTAAATCTAAGAGGGTTCTGGTATAAGACAGTTATGACATTTAGAAACTAAGCTATGATAGTCAGCAAAGGAAATAATTGTCTTACCACTGTCTTCTATGGAAATAATTTAGCAAGACTATCTTTTGTTTGCTTTCACAGAATGCCAAAACCCTGCTACAAAAGTAAGACCTTTTTATTTTATGGAAAAATGCATATTGTCACCTTTACCCAAGACGGTCCAATTTTAAACAGTGACAGAAAGTGGCAACTTGTCTTTGTTGCAGAATCTCTGAAGCATCAAAGGCATTTCAGATGGAGAAAATAGAACACGGCTATGAGAACATGAATCACTTCACAGTCAACCTCAACAGGGAAGAAAAGATAATACGTGAAATTGACTTTTACAGAGGTTTGTTATTTATTTATTTATTTATTTATTTATTTATTTATTTATTTTTGACCATATGGACGAAGCTGCAGGTGTGTGAAAGCTGCCGACGAGTTGGATAGGAGGAAAGGGGGAATTCAGAATCACCTCCAGAATCAATGTCGACAACTTCACAAGGATTATATCCAATGTGCAGCTCTATTACATTACAGGATCACATCGTTTGTTGACAATGTTTATTTAACTTTGAATATATGGTGCCTATTTTTTTTTTTTGATGGACTCTCACTTGTCACCCAGGCTGGAGTACAATGGCATGATCTCAGCTCACTGCACCCCTGCCTCCCAGGTTCAAGCAATTCTCCTGCCTCAGTCTCCTGAGTAGCTGGGATTACAGGAAACTGCCACCACTCTCAGCTAAGTTTTGTATTTTCAGAGAGACAAGATTTTGCTGAGTTGGCCAGGCTTGTCTCAAACTCCTGACCTCAGGTGATCCACCTGCCTCAGCCACCCAAAGTGCTGGGATTACAGGTGTCAGCCACCGTGCCCAGCCTGGTGCCTATTTTAATGTCAGGTTGGGTATTTGACTCTGGATAGGCAAATGCTTCATAATTGATGTTGATGACGATATCTCAACTTCAATCCTATGCACAGTGTTAGCCACAATGATGTAAAGTGTCACAGGAGCAAGGTTAAGGATGAGATAAAGACAATACATAGGAGGCATCTGGGATATTGTAGCATATCAACTTAATCAAACTTTAGAGGACAAGAACAGTAACAACTCATAGAATAAGTCACAACCTGGACATAAAGCTGGGTCTATGTGATCAGTTATACTCCATGAGCTATAAACACATTCCTACCTTTCGGCCCAGAAATCCCATTCCTGAAATTTCATGCTGATTAAATAATTGAAAAGAGGGAAATAATCTTAGAGCTGACCAAAATTTTGATCACCTTGACTCATGCTAGCCATCCAGATGACCACACCCTTCAGCTAGACCACTAGTAATGCTATAAGGCTGCACCAACATCCACAGACAAAATTTTAAAGGCAAATCTTCAAGATATATCTTTTTTAAAAAAAATCACTTAATATTGTCTGTTTTTAATGTTGCCTGAGGGAATATTAAGATCAGTGGGTCAGGAAAAGAGTCATGGCATTCCAGCACTTTGGGAGGCCAAGGCAGGTGGATCACCTGAGGCCAGGAATTCAAGATCAGCCTGGCCAACATGGTGAAACCCCATCTCTACTAAAAATACAAAAAATAATAATAATAATAATTAGCTGCACGTGGTGGTGCATGCCTGTAATCCCAGCTACTCCAGAGGCTGAGGCAGGAGAATCACTTGAACCTAGGAGATTGAGGTTGCAGTGAGCCTAGATCATACCACTGCACACCAGCCTGGGCAACAGAGTGAGACTCTGTCTCAAAAAAAGAAAGAAAGAAAAGAGTCATGGCATTAACTGTGGCAAAAGTCAGTATTCACTGAACAACGGAGGTAGAAAGCTAAAATGAGAAAAGGGTTTTGTCTTCTGAGATAGGGAAGAGAGTTGCACTTTCATTTAATCTGACAGAGATAAATAAGTGACAATGCCAGCCCTCCAGGAATTTGCAGATGTGGCAGACTGTAATAAAAATGTGGACAGGCTCTGGAAGGTGAGGGGCATGATGCACAGCAGGGGCGAAGACTTTGTACTGGGGAAGAGAACAAGGAGGATGGGGATAGTTCCTTCACATTTGTCCAGACCACATTCCACTAGAAGCACAAATCCCCGGCATGGCACACTTGGACCATTGTCAAGTGTCTGTCGGAGAGGACTTCCCAACCCTGACCTTAACTGGGGCTATAAGCACTGGCCATTAACTATTCCCATGGCTGCAGGGATAGTTATAACAATTTTAAAGACACCTTACCTTACTTTACCAGAAGATGAAGATGAAGAAGAAGAAGGCGGAGAAGGAGAAGTGGGAGGAGAAGCAGTAGAAGTGGAAGAAGTAGAAAATGTTCAAACAGAGTTTCCAAGAGAAGATGAAAGCCCAGAAAAAGCTTCAGAGCTCTCTCAGCTGGAGCTGCAGGCTGCCCCTGGGACACTTCCAGTTTCCTCTCCAGAGCCACCTCCAGCCCTGTCGCCTGCTGCGGATGTGCCTGTGACACAGGTAACCCCTTCTGAGTCCCTTTCTGCAGGGCACATGGGCATGTCTCCTTACTGAATAGCATAAACAGTTTACTCTGTTCTCCCTTAAGATAACTATATGCCAGACATTTTATGTGGTAGACAAAAGATTTCAGGACAGTTTCCATGTCAGGGAGAAAAGTCCTCTAGGTGTTTAAATAGGTTCTTTGTGGTTATTGTTAGTTAACAAAACTTAATTTAATACAACTTTCCCAGAGTAATGTCCTCAAATCTGAGGCAGTCTTTGTCTGAAAATTGTGTGTGTGTGTGTGTGTGTGTGTGTGTCCGTCTGTGTGTCATGTTAATACATTGAGAGTTGAAATCATGGGGACTGGGTCTGCTCTTTGTTACTTAGTGAATGTAGATGTAGAGTATAGGTTGAGAAATAAGATAGCATATAGGGTAAGAAACAAAAGTGATTATACTTTCAGAACTTTGAATTTTCTGTAGATAATTGAGGAGGTAAATAGAGAAACTACACTAGTTTATGTTCCTGTTGCTTACCCTGAAATACAACTTCTGTATTTTTCCTTCAGTGAGCAAACAATGAAGCCTGGTTTTCTATGGATTTGCCATTTGATGAGATTGTATATCGACAGAATTGTTTAAAACATATCTTGGGAAATTAGTTCACCCCAGATGCTGCACCTAATCGGCTGACCTCATGTTTCTAAGATGTCACCGTCCAGTTTTCAAGCCTTTGTGTGGGCTCCATGACACTTCAGCAGACAGGATCCCAACCTGTTGAGTATGCAGGCAGTGTAGACTCATCAGAGAAGAGTCGTGATTCTGCACCTGCTTTTGAAATTGATTGAAACAAAACCCCAGAGGTGGATCTCAGAATTGGAATTGTTTTTCTATGCTCTGTCTCCACAGGAAACCAGGCTAAAATGCCATTTATAGTCTAGAATCTTTAAATTCTGAGCATTCCAGTTGAACTAAAATTGAAAGAGGTATAGTAACTGAGTGAGGGTTGGATTTGATCAATGAGATTAATTTTTGGTTTTTATGAAGAGGTTTTGGGCACTCACATATAATGCCTACAATAGTTCTAGTCAATAGTTTGACCCTTCTCCCATATCTGATATTTTATAAGCAACGTTCATTGAGATTTCTGCTTTCTGCCTGCCTGGGGTCCCAACGAGTGAAAGACAAGCTCAGAAAAGAAGAGGGCGCACATCCAGATGCTGGACAGGGGCACTGTGGTCACCATTCTGCTCTTAGCGCTTCGGGAGGGTGGGATGAACTAAAACAGCCACAAGGCACTGCATGCAGGGAACGCGCAGTGTTCAAACCCAAAGGGAACTAAAATCGACTGCTTTTTCTTCTTCTTTTTTTTTTTACTTTTGAATTTATCTGTTCTGATTAAGGGGGAGGTTGTGCCCACTGGCTCTCAGCAGACCACAGAGTCTGAAACTCCAGTTCCTGCAGCAGCGGAAACTGCGGATCCCTTGTTTTACCCTAGTTGGTATAAAGGCCAAACCCGGAAAGCCACCACCAACCCACCTTGCACCCCAGGGAGCGAAGGTCTGGGGCAAATAGGGCCTCCAGGTTCTGAGGATTCGAATGTGCAGAAGGCAGAAGTGGCAGCAGCCGCAACGAGTGAGAGGGCAGCTGTGAGTGGTAAGGAAACTAGTGCGCCTGCAGCTACTTCTCAGGTTAGTGATGATGCACTTGTGTCTATGCTTTCCCGCGCCCCTTAGGATCCCACTGGAACAGGCCATAGCAAGAAGAAAAAGGGCTTTCAGAAGGGCAGAGAGAAACCTCAGCCAGGGAAAAAGTACAGAAATGACTCATCCCCCAATGTTGGCTTATTTTGAGCTCTACAAAAATGAAAACATAAAACAAATCTGAGTTCACTCTGCTGGTGCATGGTGACCTCACACCTGGCTTCCCAGGGGAGGGGTGCAAGTGAGCCTGGCCCTTAGGCATGCTGCTGAGCTCTGCTTCATCTGCAGTGATGGGCTGTGTCCCTGGTCCTCCTTTGCAATGGCCACTTGCCCTTGCTCAGCCTTCCCTGTGTCCTCCTTAGGCTTGCAAAGACTAATCCCCTGCTTTTGTGTCATTCCCAGCAACCCCCAAGGAGCACACTTGAATTGAGTTTTAAGTCTGTTCTGAAAAATAACCGCTGATTCATGGATTCTTGGAGTGTGCTGGCCACAGCTAGACAGAGATACTCTTGGCTTGATTAAACCTGTGCTTCTTAAGCATGTGCTCCTGGGAGCAGAAAAGCACCAGTGCTCCTCCATAGAGATTTTTTTCAAGAGACTCTTTCCTTATATAATGAGAGTTGAAGTCTGTGTCTTCCCTCTAACACTTGGTTAGATGTTTGCATGTCTCAAAGGGTCCATAGAAGAAATCTTTTACAATTTCTTCACAAGGAAGAATGTTCATGGTGACTCCATACTCATGAACATTCTTAAATGATGTGTGAGGTGTGAGTGTTGCCCAGGCAAGAGGCTGTCAGAAAGCACTCTCCAGTTCCATGCTCCTGGGTCATCAGGTGATTGATCATGAACCACAAACAACGTATTTTCCAAAATCAGAAAGTGACTTATTATCTTCTTTGTTTCTGCTCAGGTAGACCTCAATTCCATGAGGTAATAAAAGGAAATGATTTTTGGAAAATTAAAAATAACATGCTTTGGGGTTGGATGTTTATTTTCACAGATAAAAGTGACAAAAATAAATGTTTGGTGTGAGGAAATCTTTTGAGGTGGTTTTTAGGTAGAAGATGCAGTAGACTGATTATTTCTAGAAAATGTATGGCAATTCTTATACATGGTAGTAGAAGCTGAGTGCCTAGAAGCTGTTTTCTGAAAACAGTAGTGCACTACCCCATGAAGAGCCTGTAGTAGGGCTCAAACCAAAATGAAAAGTCCATTGAAATAATGTTGAAAATAACTATTTGTGACAATATCAGTGAAGCTTTCTTCTTATTTTCTCACAGGAGTTAGTAATCTGCCTAGCGCTTTTGGCTTTTCTTATACTTCACTACATCTGGAGTCAGATTCAGTGCTTGATTTTTACTTTAATGGGTAGGAAATATTTTCTTTTCCCTTGACTAACATCTCACATAGTTTCTTCCATAATGTTCCTCTTCTGTAGGCCCAGAGATGAATTTCTTCCCAAATCTTGAGGCTCAGTCCTCCCAAAAAAACATTGTTCACAGATTATACTGGAGGCCTCAAGTTCCCACAATGCAATCACCTCGAGACCTCTTTCTGAGGAGAATTGCTCCATTATCTATTCCTGCATGGAGGGGAACCTTGACTGAGAACAGTGACTCCATGGGCAATTATTCAGTAATCCAGGAGGAGCGAACCCTCCAGAATGGTCATTAGGGGAGGCCAATTTCAAATGTCCATAATGCCATGAGGACTTACTGCTTGTAGAGAAAGGAGCGACAAAGGACTCCTGGGGAAAATACAGGTTTCCATAGATTAAGTAGAAGCGTTTTATCTGCTTACACCACAGATGTCCAGGAGGTGGCCAAGTAACTTCCTGGTGGGCTGCTGTTCTAGGCAGTTCCTATGCAGGTGAGCAGGTAGGTGGGTCCTCTTTGAACCCTCAGACTCTACAAAGCTTCTCCTGGGAGAGGAGGTCCCTGAGAGCAAGATGCCCTGAGTGAAGAAAAGTCTGTGGGATTGGATCCACGTGAGACCTGAATGAATTAACAGCCAGAAGATCAGTATGCACTTAGCAGCCATCAGGAATTAGAACCAAAGAACCAAGCCATAAACTCATCAAGCAGCCCCTGCGTATTATTTCCGAGTTACCCTTCTCATAGCCAAGCCTTTGCTTGATTGCTGTTATGAGGTTTGCTTGAGGACTGACATCTTAATTTAATAGCTTTTTGCAAGTTCTCAGTTTAATTAATAACACTTAAAGATTCCAACTCCCATGTACTTTTGAGTAAATGACCCTGTTGGGCCTGAAACCCAGCTCCTTGTGCCTATGGCTCAGAGGCAGTTCAGGGTCCATGGTGCTGAAAGACCTTGGCTATTTCTGGCTCACTGACTTTTCCCTGGGTTGACACTGATGCTTCTGGAAGCTCCAATCATAGACTTCCTTTCTGCCTCATTAGCCATCAGCTCAGCAATGGCAGTGGAGCCTCCACAGGTCTCTGTATGTCTATAACTGTGTGAGCAGGACCTGCCCACAATGTCCAACAGTCAGCTGGAAACCTGTGCACCAGGGACTGTCCCAAGGGTTCTTACAGACTGCTCCTCCAGACATTATCCATGGTAAAGAGCAGTGGGAGGTTGTATTGGCCATGGACTCGGGGACGAATGGTGACAGAGTAAACTCCATGCTTTATTGGAACCAGGACCTAACTGTGGATCTGAATAATTGTCTGAAGGGTTCTGTTTACATTCTGAGAATTTGGGTTCGGGGTTTTGTCCCTACATTTATGTCTTGTAATGCTTCTCTGAGGCTGCAGAGGGAGTGTCATGCTTCAAGGCTGCCATCCACTGAGCCCATGTCATGTATGCTGACATCCACATGCCTGCCTGGGGAGTGGAGGGTGGGGCAGGTGGAGCAGGTATAGGGAGGGCGTTGACATCCAGTATCACAAAGAACCTTGCTGTGTAGTTCTTGGTGTTTGAGGAAGGGCCTTTCACATGGAGAAAGACACCTGTTCATGATGGAGTACTATTCTTTGATCCTGGAAGTGGGATATGGGCAGGTTGATAGAGACCTCACTATAGTAGCAAATTGCCAGCCTTCGAGAAGTTTTTGCAGGCCTGATTCACCTTCACCACTTCAGAACCCAGTTTACCAGATTCATATTTGTCTAGTGCAAGGTTAGAGTGTTGGAATTTCACATTTCATCACTAGTCCTACCTTGAACATTTAGGATGTGGTAAGAGTTCTCCTTGATTCAGTAGTGATCTCATCCTTCTTTACCAGGTGGTCCCATGTCAGATAGTAATGTTGCCTTTAAAAACTCAGAAGCATCTCAGGCTCACTTGCTGACCTGTAAACTATCTTCAGCCCACAACAGCTGAACTGCAAACCTTTCAGAAGTGAATGCTCTATTTCCAGGTGCTTTCCTCATATCCAAGTACACAGCGAAAACGTCCCTTGATTTTACTGCCTGTGGTTTCTGGGGTGGAACAATTTCTACTTTATCACATACCTTCTCTCTTCACCCGAGTACACAGGCAAAAAAACTGGTCATGGCAAAAACCAAACGTCAGCTGCCTCTCCCAGTGACGAACAGGACCACTACTTCTTATTAGATCAAAGGAGTGTTGTGGCTCCCATGGGCATTCTCTAAGAAAAAGCAAGGTTTGGATTCAGCCCTGTGGTGAATTTGAACTCATAAAGGCCCCAGTTTCCACCCACGCTTCTGCGGGATGCACTTGGAACCTCCCCACACCCCACTCCTCCCAGAAAACTGTGCAAAGCCCTCATGCATAATCTGATCTTTAGCTGCAGAGTCATCCTTTCAGTTTCTGCCCTTCTAAGCCAGGCCTGCTATATTCTCAGTCAATGTAAAGAGTGTTTGGTAGAAATAACCCATGATTTACTTTCATGTGTTAATTTTAAATTTTAGTTTGAAAGAATTATACCATGTCCTAATCAACTTCAGAAAACAAGGCATGAATAAGGTGGGAGAAGGGTGCTGTGAGACAGGTCGGCTACCTTGGAAGCAGTCTCTGTGAGGCCTTTTTTCTCAGGCATGCCTTCTTATGGCCATTTCTGGTCCAGTCTGCTTCCACCCCTAACCTGCTCCCCATGGACAGTTGGGCATTTTATAGGGAATATGTGTGGCAATTAAATTGTTATAGAGGTGAGAGCAACAACAATGAAAGCCCCCTCCCAATTCTACTTCATCCCTTCCCAGTGCAGCTTAGTGGCCTCACCTGGAAGAATTTGCCCAAACCACTTAATGAGAGCTATGCAGGGAACAGGGGTTTCCAGAGAAGTGTCTCCCTATTTGGTGGATTAACTCAGCAGCTGCTCTGGCTGATACTTGAGCTGTACACAGCAGCTGCCTCAAGGTAAGAGGATCCCCCCGCACTGCACGCCCCCACCACACACACACACACACTCCAGCTAGAGCCACTTGCTTTGGAGATGGGGACTTTGGCATTGAAATCTCTGCAATTTCTGCCTCTATATAGAACCACAGCTCAGTGTTTCACCACAATACGAAGTTGCAGTGGTAAGAGGCCCTAAAAGCTTTACTATATCATAGCGATTTGTTGCTTCAAAAATATCCACTTTTCACTTTCTATTCTTCAAGCCTGAAAAATAGACAAACAAAGTGGGTAGAAATTTTAGAAAGATCCAGAAGTTAGAAGAAAGAACTTCAGATCTGATCCTGGATCTGCTTCAGCATCTGACTCTGGGCATTTATATTCTTTGAGCCTCAGTTTTCTCATCTGGAAAATAAAGAAACTATTCAATAAATAGATTCATTTGTTTATCCAACATTGAGCAGTGACAAATCTAGTACTAGGAATTTTATAATTGGATTCAAGTATTTTCATTGGGAGGGTTATGGACTTAGGCCTGACACAAGTCATTATGAGGGACAATAATTTCAGTAAGAGAGTCCATTGCATTTCTCAAAGTACATTGATTGACTTAAAGCTCTTACATAAATCCCAATTTCCCAAACCATTTTCCAGATTTTTCCCTAGGCACTCATTTAGCTGAAAGTTTACACAGTTGCTATTACCTCCTTCAGAGTCCATGAACTCCACATCCATGATGACTCCACTCTGAAGTCACCTAAAGGTACTTACAGACCTCACTGCCCAGTAGAGCAAAGACAGGATGTATACAGCAGACGCAGTCACAGAACATTTGATGAATGAAGAAATGAAAGATGTTATTTTCTAAATCAACTTTATTGAGATATACCTACACTACAATTTACCCGTTTTAAGTGTACAGTTCAGTGAATTTAGACAAATATGTAGCATTGTATAGCTACCACCAGTTAAGATATAGAATATTTTCATCACCCCAGAAAGTTCCCTCATGTGTCTTTACTGTTAAATCCCTTCCTTGCATCCCTGCCTCTGGCAACTACCAATGCATTTGATTGTCATTATAGTTCTGCCAGTTCCAAATGGTCCTGTGAATTAAAACATACAGTATTGTAGGCTTTTATGACTGTTTTTTTTTACTTAGCATAATGCTTTTGAGATTTGTTTATTTTGTGGCATGTATTAGTATCTCAGTTCTTTTTATTCCCAAGTGGTATTCTATTGTGTGGGTATGCGACTTAGTTATTTATCTATACATCACCTGATGGATGTTTGTGTTGTTAGCATCTTTGGCTATAATAAATAAAGCTTCTATGAACACTCACATGTAGGTCTTTGTGTGAATAGATGTTTTCATTTCTCTTGAGTAAATGGAGTAGAATTGCTGGATTTATGGTAAGTTTGTGGTTAACTTCATAAAAAACTGTCAAACTGTTTTCCATAGTGGTTATTCAATTTTTTTCTATTTCCACTAGCAACGTAAAAGAGTTCTACCTACTCTACGTTCTAGCCATTGTGTGGCATTGTGCCAGTCTGTCATATTTCAGCTATTCTGGGTGGACAATTATGCATGGTATCTCTTATGGTTTAAATTTGCATTTTGACGAAGACTGATGGTTAGTACCTTTTCTCATGCTTATCGGTCATCTTTGTATTTTCTTTGGTGAAGTAACTATACATCTTTTGCTCAATGTTTTATTCAGTCGTTTATCTTCTTAGAGAGAAGTTCTTTATGTGTTTTGGATAAAACTTCTTTATACTTATCACATAGATGTTTTGCAAATATTTTCTCCCAGTGTGTGGCTTTCCCTTTCATTTATTTTATTTTATTTTTTTATTTCAATAAGTTTTTATTCAATAAGTTCATGGGGATAACAATAAGTTTTTGGGGAACAGGTGGTGTTTGGTTACATGAATAAGTTCTTTAGTGGTGTTTTCTGATATTTTGGTGCACACAAGCAGTGCACACTGTACCCAATGTGTAGTCTTTTATCCCTCCCCAATCCCTACTCTTTCCCCCAAGTCCCCAAAGTTCTAAGTATTATTCTTATGCTTTTACATCCTCATAGCTTAGCCCCCATATATAAGTGAGAACATACGATGTTTGGTTTTTCATTCCTGAGTTACTTCACTTAGAATAGTAGTCTTCAATTCCATCCAGGTTGCTGAGAATGCCATTACTTCATTCCTTTTTAATTGCTGAGTAGTATTCCATTATATATATATACATATATATATATATATATACACACACACACACACACACATACATATATATATACATATATATATATGTGTGTGTGTGTGTATATATACACACACACACACACACACACACACCCCACATTTTCTTTATCCACACATTGACTGATGGACATTTGGGCTGGTTTCATAGTTTTGCAATTGTGAATTATGCTGCTATAAATATGCATGTGCAAGTATCTTTTTCATATAATGACTTATTTTCCTCTGGGTAGATACCTAGTAGTGGTATTGCTTGATCAAATGAATGGTAGATCTACTTTTTGTTCTTTAAGGAATCTCCACACTATTTTCCATAGTGGTTGTACTAGTTTACATTCCCACCAACAGTGTAAATTGTTCCCGTTTCACCTGATCCCCGCCAACATTTTTTTAAAAATGTTTTGATTATGGCCATTCTTGCAGGAGTGAGGTGGTGTCTCATTGTGGCTTTGATTTGCATTTCCCTAGTAATTAGTGTTGTTGAGCATTTTTCCATATGCTTGTTGGCCATTGGTTTATCTTCTTTCAAGAATTATCTGTTCCTGTCCTTAGCCTACTTTTTAATGGGATTGTTTTATTTTTCTTGATGATTTGTTTGAGTTCCTTGTAGATTCTGGATATTAATCCTTTGTTGGATGCACAGATTGTGAAGATTTTCTCCCACTCTGTGGGGTGTCTGTTAACTCTGCTGATATTTCTTTTACTGTGCAGAAGCATTTTAGTTTAATTAAATCTCATTTATTTATCTTTGTTTTTGTTGCATTTGCTTTTGAGTTCTTGTTCATGAATTCTTCGCCTAAGCCAATGTCTAGAAGGGTTTTTCTGATGTGATTGTCTAGAATTTTTATGGTTTTAGGTCTTAGATTCAAGATGGATTTAAGATCCATTTTGCATTGATTTTTGTATAAGATGAGATATGAGGATCAAGTTTCACTCTTCTCCATGTGACTTGCCAATTATCCCAGCACCATTTGTTGAGTAGGGTGTCCTTTCCCCACTTTATGTTTTTGTTTGCTTTGTCGAAGATCAGTTGGCTGGAAATATTTGGCTTTATTTCCAAGTTCTCTATTCTGTTCCATTGGTCTATGTGCCTATTTTTATACCAGTACCATGATTTTTTGGTGATTATGGCCTTCTAGGATAGTTTGAAGTTGGGTAATGCAATGCCTACAGATTTGTTCTTTTTGATTAGTCTTTCTTTGGCTATGAGGACCATTTTTTTGTTCCCTGTGAATTTTAGGATTTTTTCTAGTTCTCTGAAGAATGATGGTGGTATCTTGATGGGAATTGCATTGAAATATATGATTGTTTTTGGCAATGTGGTCATTTTTACAATATTGATTCTATCCATCCATGAGCATGGGATGTATTTTCATTTGTTTGTATTATCAATGATTTATCTCAACAATGTTTTGTAGTTTTCCTTGTAGAGGTTGTTCATGTCCTTGGTTAGGTATATTCCTAAGTTTTGTTTTTTTTTTTTTTCCAGATATTGTGAAAGGGGTTGAGTTCTTGAATTGATCAAAAACAGCTTGGTCACTGCTGGTGTATAGCAGAGCTACTGATTTGGGTACATTAATTTTGTATCCCGAAACTTTGCTGAATTTATTTACCAGTTCTAGAAGCTTTTTGGATGAGTCTTCAGGATTTTGTAGGTATATATTATATCATCAGCAAACAACAACAGTTTGACTTCCTCTTTATCAATTTGGATGCCTTTGTTCCTTCTCTTATCTGATTGCTCTGGCTAGGATTTCCAGTACTAAGTTAAACAGAAGTGGTGAAAGTGGACATCCTTGTCTTGTTCTAGTTATTGGGGGAATGCTTTCAACTTTTCCCTGTTCAGTAGTTTGTTGGCTATGGATTTGTTGTAGATGGTTTTTATTACCTTAAGGTATGTTCCTTCCATGCCAATTTTGCTGAGCGATGCTGGATTTTGTCAAATGCTTTTTCTGCATCTATTGAGATCATCATGTGAATTTTGTTTTTAATTCTGTTTATGTGGCATATCACATTTATTGGCTTATGTATATTAAACCATTCCTGCATTCCTGGTATGAAACCCACTTGACCATGTTGGACTAGATTTTTAATATGCTGTTAGATTCGGTTCACTAGTATTTTGTTGAGGATTTTTCCACCTATGTTCATCAGGGATATTGGTCTGTAGTTTTCTTTTTTTGTAATGTCCTTCCCTGGTTTTGGTATTAGGGTGATACTGGCTTCATAGAATGATTTAAGGAGGATGCCCTCTTTCTCTCTCTTTTAAAATAGTGTCAACAGGATTGGTACCAATTCTTCTTTGAATGTCTGCTAGAATTTAGCTGTGGATCCATCTGGTCCTAGACTTTTTGTTGTTGTTGTTGGCAGTTTTTTAAATTACCATTTTAATCTCAATGCTTATTAGTCATTTCTCAGAATATTTTGAGGAGAAAATGTTTTTAGTTTTGATGAAGTCCAATTATTTTTTTCTTTATAGTTTGTGCTTTTTATGTCCTATTTAAGAAAACTTTGCTTAACTCAAAATTACAAAAATTTTCTCCCGTGTTTTCTTCTAGAATTTTTGTAGTTTTAGCTCTTAAATTAGGTCTAAGATCATTTTGTTAATTTTTGTGTAGATGAGATAAGGATCAAGGTTTATTATTTGCTTTTTCATTTTTCATATAAATATTCATTTGTTCTAGCACTATTTGTTAAAAAGTCTATCATTTTCTTCAGTGAATTACCTTAATAATTTTGTAGAAATTCAATTGACTTTATATGTGTGGATCTATTTCTGGACTTTGTATTTTGTACTATTGATATGTATGTTTGTTCATCCCCCAATACCACACTGCCTTGATTGTTCTAGCTTTAATAGAAGCCTCCAAATAAGCCAATGTAGTCTCCAACTTCAATCTAGTTTCCACAGTATTTTGATTATTTATCTTTTCAAAAAACCAGCTTTTAGCTTTATTGGTTTTCTCCATTTTTTGGTCAGTTTTTCTATTTTATTCATTTCTGCTCTTGATGATTTTCTTCGTTGTGCTTACTTTGGGTTTAATTTTCTCTTCTCTTTCTGTTTCTTAGGGTTAAAGCTCTGATTACTGATATGAAATTTTTCTTGCTTTCTAATGTAAGCTTTCAATGCTAGAGAGTTACATCTAATCAGTGCTTTTTGCCACATCACACAAGTTTTGATATGTTGTATTTTCTTTTCTTTTTTTCTTTCTTTTTTTTTTTTTTTTTTTTTGCTCTCCATTTGATTGGTGAATCTTCCTCCATCCCTTTGTTTTGAGTCTTTGTGTGTCCTTGCTTGTGAAATAAATCTGGATACAGCATACCAATGGGTTTTGACTTTTTATTTAATTTGCCTGTCTGTGTCTTTGATTGGGGCATTTAATCCGTTTAAATTTAGGATTAATATTAATATATATGAGTTTAATATTGTCATTTAATACTAGCTGGCTCTTTTGCCCATTTGTTGATATAGATTCTTCATTATAGTGATACTCTTTAGCTTTTGGCAAGTTTTTGGAATGACTGATACTGGTTGTTCCTTTCTGTACGTAGTGCTTCTTTCAGAAGCTCTTGTAAAGCAGGCCTGGTGGTGATAAAATCTCTGAGTACTTGCTCGTTTGCGAAAAATCTTATTTTTCCTTCAGTTATGAAGCTTAGTTTGGCTGGATATGAGATTCTGGGTTGAAAATCCTTTTCTTTGAGGATATTGAATATTGACCCCCATTCTCTTCTAGTTTGTAGGGTTTCTGCTGAGAGATCTGCTGTGAGTCTGATAGGCTTCCCTTTATGGGTAACCTGACCTTTCTCTCTAGCTGCCCTTAGAATTTTCTCCTT
>CAUYLG010036463.1:0-18355 GCA_963573385.1 Cacajao melanocephalus | reverse complement strand
CTCCTCCGCCGGGAATCTCCTAGTCTGTGGGCAACAAAAATTCGTCTGAAAGTGCGGCGTCCACTCGCTCTCTGCGCTTTCACTGGGAGCTACAATCCTGAGCTGTTGTTAATCGGCCATCTTGGATCTCTCTCCATAAATGCCATTATTATACTCATTTTGCAGATGACAAAACTGAGGCTCAGAGAGGTTAAGTGACTTGTCCAGAGCCACAGGGTGGTCAGTGGCAAAGGCTGGGTCTAAATATGATTCAGCCTGATTCTAGAGACCATGACCCCCAAAACTGCTTCATACAGACACAAACTACTAAATGTCTTATTTATTTATTTATGTTTGAGATAGGGTTTCACTATGTTCTCCAAGCTGGAGTGCAGTGGCATGATCATGGCTCACTGCAGCCTCAAACTCCTGTGCTCAAGCGACCCTCCCACCTCAGCCTCCTCAGTAGCTGAGACTATAGGTGTGCAACACCACACCCAAATAATTTTCTTTCTCTTTCCTGTTTCTTTCTCTCTCTCTTTTTTTTTTTTTTTTTTTTTTTTTGGTAGAGACAGGTGTTGCAATGTTACCCAGGCTGGTCTCAAACTCCTGGCCTCAAGCTATCCTTCTGCCTCAGCCTCCCAAAGTGCTGAGATTACAAATGTGAGCCACTGTGCCCGGCCCACCCCTAAATTTAAAAACTCACCAAAGAGAATCAAAGAATCAAGGAACCCTCACTTTTATTGGGGTTTCAAAAGATCCTGTACCTTACCCTATTGATTAGCAGAGCACTTTTCTAGACCAAAATTTCTCTAAACCAGGTCAGGTCATGAGAATGACTCGTAAGCTCAGCATCTTTTTGTCACCTGTCAGCAGTGAGGAGAAAGGTATTGTAAAGTTCATGTGGTTCTTCTATATAGGGATTGATTGACAGCACTGTAGAAAGGATGTCAGTTACCAATTCAGAGAAGGTGAGCACGTTTTAATAGAAATTTGCAAGTTTCTCAAATTGCTGATTGTGATCATGAGTTTCCTCCAGCAAAGCCAGGAAAACCTGGGCTTCTTTTACATCTTCTGCAGCACCAAGTAGCGTGGATGGTGCACACCACAAGCACCTAGTATGGTTGTGGGAGGGACTGACCACCTTCTCTGGCCCCAGCATAGCAGGAGATGCTGCAGAACACGGGAAAGAACTCTGAAACAAAGGGCTTCACATCAATATAAATAAACAAGACACACGTGATATAATTGTGAGTGCTGCAAGAGACAATCAGGCGTGGGTCAGAAGTCAGGACACCTGAGGTCTAATTCCATCTCTCAGCCTCAGCAGTTCAGAGCCCTCAGGCAAGTCATTCACATGTCCCGATCTAGGTCTTGATTTCCCCCTCTGAAAAGTGAAGAGTTTGAATTGGATTGCCTGTCACATGAGTTTGCATGAAAAAGAATCCAGGGAGGGGAAAGATTTGTAAAGAAGGGCCTATTGTCTCAACTCCCCCCACACACATCCCAATCCCAACTAGCATCTGGGAGCCAAGGACAATCGTTTCTATAACTGAACTGCCTCAGTTCAAGTCCTGCTTTGCCATTTTCTCCTTGCGTGAGTTGGGAAATACACTTAACCCTAGGGCTTCCCAAACAGGCTGCTGAAAGTTAGAGGTGTGCCATGTGCCAAGATATGGATCTTCAGCTTTAGGACACCTGGAAAATGACACAGGCCCCAGGCTAGTGAACAGCCTCGCCCTTTTATACGTTTCCTCCTTTCTGTATACATATAAATATCTTTTTTTTTTTTTGAGACAGAATTTTGCTCTTGTTGCCCAGGCTGGAATGCAATAGCATGATCTTGGCTCACCGTAGCCTCTGCCTCCCAGGTTCCAGCGATTCCAGCCTCCCGGGTTCCTCAATCCTGCCTCAGCCTCCCAGGTAGCTGGGATTACAGGCACCCACCCCCATACCCTAATTTTTGTATTTTTAGTAGAGACAGGGTTTCGCCATGTTGGTCAGGCCAGTCTAGAACTCCTGATCTCAGACAATCTGCCTGCCTCGGCCTCCCAACATGCTGATATTACAGACGTGAGCAACCACACCCGGACCAAGTATCATTTTCTAGGTGGGTTATGTGATGTGGTAAAGGTTGAGAAGTCCTGATAACCTGTTGAGATCTTGGATTCATCATCTGCAAATGGAAATTATAATTGTTTCTGCATCACAACCCTCTTGTGAAGATTAAGATTTTGTATGTAAAGTGCTTAATATGCCCATGCACATAGTAAATGCTCAGTAATGTTTGTGTTATTACCACCACTACCAAGACTATTGGCCAGTTTTCAACCTAACAAGGCTAGGTTCTTAATGCAAATGAGTGGTCCTGGTTCCAAGGCTGAAGCTCCTCAGTCCACCCCTAGCAAAAAGACTGATAGACTTGCCTCCTACTCACTTTCCTCCAGATGAACCTGCGCAAAGAGCGTGCTTCTGACTCTGAAGGTGTATGCCCAAGAGGAATTCTCTTCTCTACAGAAACAGCCTCCTTTAACAAGCTGTGCCTTAAAACACACTAATAGGTCGTGCCTCAAAACAACACGTAAATAAACATGTATAATAATTACAAACATTGACAAGTGCTATAAAGGAAAATAAAAGAGGTATCATGACAAAGTACTTTTTTGAAGAAGTATATTTAAGCAACCTCAACTTTGTGCACTGAACTAGATGCTAGAGATGTAGAGATAAGTCAGGCATGGTACCTGCCGACAGTCATGGGATAAACACCTGAGACAGGAATGTTGATGGAAACTCATGAAGAGGAGTTATGCCAAGCACCAGCCCTTGCCCTCAGAGGTCTGCACAGGCAGGCTTTCTAAGTGGAGTCTAACTGGCTGACCACAGCAGTTCAGGAGCTTTGCATGTCCCGGGCCATCTACTTTGAACACTCTGGCCCACTCCTCATGTTGCTAGTTCACAGAGGCTGGTGACTAGGAGCCATGGCCACCCCAGGGAATCAAAGAGCTCCTAGCACTTGCCCTGGCAAGGAGGTGAGGTCACCAAAGCAAAGGGGTGCAAGGAGAGAAAAGAACTTAAGGGAGAACTTTGTTAAGTGACCATACACAGATGAAGATGGACACATAAGAAGCAACAATGGAGAAAGAAGTGCATAGAAGAAAGGAAGTGAAACCAAAGGAAGAACAGATTCTCACACAAGGGAACAGAAAGAGAATGAGCGTTTGCATCACTAGCTGCAGGGACACTGATAAAAGACCATTCTGTTGACAGCTTGTGGGTTAGAGATGGCAATTTCTGGGGTGTAGTGAAGGCAAACACCACAATGCAAAGGGTGGCGTTAGCATGGAGAAGAACAAACAGCAAGCAAGGGAATGGATCCTTTATTTAACAACCCAAGGAATGCGTTTGCGCTGGACACAACCTGTGCCTGCGTTTCATTAAGAGTCATCAGTATGTATATGAAAGGCAATTTTTTGCTGACATGCACCACAAACATTTTATATACTATTCCTCACCACTGGTCACTCTCATAGATCTGGCCCTAAAAAGTCCCTTGCAAAGTAATTGAAAACATATATATAATGTATACATTTACATATATATGCATATACACGTATTTGCCCAAATATATCTGTAGATCTTACTAACTCTTTAGACATTTCCTACTTGGAATAAATTCAATAATATCCCTTGACTATATTTATTTCTCTTGAAAGTTTGTTTATAAGTGCCCTAGCTTATAATTTCTTAGACTTAAAAAATATATATATAATGAATTTCTCTTATATATGAAGCATAGATACAAACACCCGCTCCTTTGAAAATGCTTCTAAGACTATTTTAATTAGGAGAGTGCTTATGTGGCAGAATACTATAAGCTCTGCCACAAACATTCGCTGTTTGCCTTGGTGGGAAAGCCTCTTTCAAGAAGCCCCCCAGTGTATCCAAGAAAGTCACTGTTCCATTCATTGGAGTTCTCTTGTTCAAAATTTAGCTCAAAACTCACCATTGCTGTTGCATTCAGTAGGGGCTACTTAGCTGGACACAATCCATCAGGACAATGTAGGTGAGACTCTTAGGAAGAACAGGAACCGCCATCTTTGTCAGCTGTGCACAGAAGACACTGTAGCCAGTTTACCCAGCGCATGCCAGCCTTCCATCCTCATCGACCAGCAGGTGGCAACACTCACGCCATAAAATGCAAATTGTATATGTGTACCCTATAGAAAGCCAAATCCACCTAGAGTTCTGAGGGGTGGGGGAGTAGAAAAGGGGAGTGGAGAAGGAAGGAGGTGAAAGTGTTAGAAGTTTGTATCACAGGATGGGGAAGAACTAGAAGTAGGCGCTGTAACCAAATCCCCATCACCAAAAGATTCTCTCCCGCAAGCCTCCTAAATCCGGAGTCTCTGGCCCCATTCTTCCCCTCTCTGTGTTCCCTCCAAGTTCTGTTTTAGAAGTGGGTTGAGCACACCTAGGGCTTGGTCTAGAATCAACATGACTTCTAATCTTCCTACAAACTCTGAGACTCTAAAACCATCAGCCAACGATACTTACTTCCAACCTCTTTTATCCCACTCTGAAGCAAAGGCTCCTGTGTAAATATTCCACAGGCTACTGCTAAGTAAAGCTCTCTGGGATTCCTTTTCGTCATCAATGAATAATAGCCCTAGCTCCCCCTGAAGGAGTGCCTACCATATGTCAGGAACTGTGACATGTGCCCTCTGATGACCCAGAACAACCTGCATACTAGGTTATCACCAGCACCATTTTCCAGGGAGGGAAACTGGGTCAGTGAATTGGGAGACCTGCTCCAGACCATAGCTACCAATAATTTTATTTGTCCTTTATTAAGCACCTACTGTGTGCCAGGCAGTGGGCAACGTGATCTGTGTGCAACATCTTACTTCATTGTCGTAACCACTCTGGGTCTGTCTCCAGAGGTTGTGTGAATTCTATGACACCTCACTCCCTCTCCTAAAACAAAAAGGGGCTGCTAATGCTGGCCTCAGCATTCTCACAGGTTGTCTGAGCATCAAATGTGGAACCATGTACAATGAGCCTAGCATGGGTAGATGCCAAGAAAACAGGTGCCTTTGCCTTTCCCTTTTGTAGTGACTTTTTCCTTCCAAGGAGGCCTTCGATGATAATCTGAAGCCACCCACATAAAAATGTGAGGAGGAGAGAAAAAGGCAGTTCGAGCCCACTTGCCACTTCAGCAATGAAGAAGGACCAATCTGGGCCAGAAGATTGGCTCGGGGCACAGATAACCCTGTGGGTTCTTTAGTTGAAAGTAACCACATGAGCATTATAATCACCATCATCATCAATTACCATCATCATCATCATCTGATAAAGCAGTCAAGTAAAATAATGTACATTGATGATTATTAACAATTATCATGACCAGACAAGATAATGCTTGAATTTCTCATATTACAGAAACTGTACATTCAATAGCCTCCAAAATATTTTCATAGAGGGAGATCTAGAGAAGAGAGTAAACAGATGGGTTGGTTACATTCTTTTTTTTTTTTTTTGAGACGAAGTCTTACTCTGTCGCCAAGGCTAGGGTGCAATGGCTTGATCTTGGCTCACTGCAACCACCGCCTCCTGGGTTCAAGTGATTCTCCTGCCTCAGCCTCCTGAGTAGCTGCTATTACAGGTGCCTGTCACATCACCTGGCTAATTTTTGTGTTTTTAGTAGAGATGGGGTTTCACCACGTTGGCCAGTCTGGTCTCGAACTCCTGACCTCAAGTGATCTTCCTGCCTCAGCCTCCCAAAGTGCTGGGATTACAGACATGAACCACCACACCCTGTAGGTTGGTTACATTTAATCAACAAATTATTAAACTTCCTTGAACTGTTTTAGGGGTCACTTCTCTGACTTTAAGAACAACTTATTTCCTACCTGTTTATATGTTGATATATTGATGCTGTGGCTTGGGGGACTTGAGTGTTCTCTATTCCCTACCCAACTTTAACTGGAGCCCTGTCAAGTTCAATAACTAATGGTGTCATACACCCCCTGATTAATGATGCTGCCTGTCCCCTAACCACAGGTGGTTACTGTCCACCTGGGGCCTGCTTGGGCAGAGAAATCATGAGTCTGTTCTTAGACACAAAGAAACACAGGCATTCCCAGACAAATTGCTTTTCCTCCAGACACATTTGTAAAAATTGCCTGGGTTTCCCTGACCAGTGGTGGAGTGACTGAGATTGCTCAAGCAGAAGAGACAGTAGCAGTGAGGCTGAAGGGACAGAGTACTTAACCAATCACTCCCTGAAGAAGAAACCCACAGTTTTCTTGGCTAACCAAGGGCATCAGGAAGAGGACATCAGTGCAGGTTCACTGGGTCCAGCCACACATGGCAGGGCCTGGATAGACGCTTCTCAGGACCCAGCAACCTGCTTCTCAAGACAGCAATGACGGGGACACTGCATTACTCACCATATGGAACTCGGCTTCACAGGCAAAAGAAACGTTTCTGAGAGAATTCACACTTCGTTTCTCTCTGAGGTCCTGTGATTTCTCCTCATACCCCACTCCCATCTACATTTAGGCAGGACTAACGACCATAGCTACATATACAGCATGTCTTAGCCCTGCTGTGGCTTTATAAAAGGAACAGAGATGTTTTAAGAAAAGTAAAAAAATGAGGTTGGGCGTGGTGGCTCATGCCTGTAATCCCAGCACTTTGGGAGGCTGAGGCAGGTGGATCATGAAGTCAGGAGTTCCAGACCAGCCTGGCCAACATGGTGAAACCCCATCTCTACTAAAAATTAAAAAGTTAGCCAGGCGTGGAGGCGCAAGCCTGTAATCCTAACTACTCAGGAGGCTGAGGCAGGAGCATTGCCTGAACCTAGGAGGCAGAGGTCGCAGTGAGCTGAGATGGCGCCACTGCACTCCAGCCTGGGCGAAAGAGCGAGACTCCATCTCAGAAAATAAATAAATAAAAGCAAGAAAATGGGTAACAACTCTCAGCAAAATGCTATATTTGGTGAGGACTTTCCTAAAGACATGTTTGGGCCTAAGTGGTGAATTTCACCAGTGTAGCCCAACAGCTGATTCCATCCTGTGTCTGGGAAATGGCAGATGGTTGGCACTTGGGAAGAATGACTTCATGGATGAGAAATCACCGACGTCATCCATTTGCTAGATCAGCCCACCCCAACCTTCCTACCTACCCACTGTGAAGTATAAGATACAGTATGAGCAAAACACCTAATAGGGCCTGATATCAGTGGCCTGTGGCCCCCCCAAGGCAACGTGACTCAATACTCCAGTTGTCACTGATCCCAGAGGCCTGAATGAAACTGTAAAGTTGGCAAATTTTTTTCTTGGACACCTGCCTCTACTCCCTCTCATATTTCTTGATAGCCTCTTTCCCTTTGGACGGTTCTTCTGGTTGGTTGGTTTTCTGATCTGTTTCCTCCATGATACCATAAGGCCCACAGAAAAGACACTGTATTCTTCCTGTTCACCTTTGAAGTCTTAAAAGATAATATAGATGCATGAAGTGATACCTTATCAGTGCATTGAATAAATGAACGCGTGAATTGGAAAGCTCCTAAGGCTGTGTATCAGGAGACCTCAGTTCTAGCCCAAACTCTGCCATTAATTGAATACAGAGCTTCAGGTCTAGGGCTTAGCTGCATTTTATTTCTTTTATTAAAAAAGAACAACCCTGATGAGCAACTGACACCCCTTCCCATTCCCATGCTCAGTCAGCCCAGGGGGTCCACAAAGGAGGGTCAGGGGCTTTGGGGAGGTGTGGGATGAAGGAGACCTTGGGCAGACCCGCGTCAGTTCTCCCACCCCTCAAACGGAGCCACCTGCTTTTACCTATTTATGTACTGGGCTCTCAAATAAGACTGTGTGGGGAAAAAAAAAAGACTTCTACAACTAAGAAAGAACTTTAAACTATACAAGTAGATGAACTGTACGGTCCTTTTCAGCTAGTCCACCAGTCTATTAAAAAGGTCCTACCCCCTCAATCATTTGATCTCAGTCCACCTCTGCAGGCTCATCTTCCACAACTTCCAAAGTAGCCTGCAAGTGTCAGCCCAACTACACCTTTTCATTTGCCTGAAACCACCCTTTCCCCTATTTTTTTTTCTGACTGGCAAAGCCCAGCTCACCCTCCAAGAAGTAGCTCAAAAGGCTCCCTCCTCCAATCTCCCTGCTTCCACAGCAACCGAAGAACCATGTTCCCTGAGAACCAAGCCTCACCACACTGGGCTCCAAGAATACCTCATAAATGCTCAATAGCATGAAATGCTGGCCGTGTGGAATCAGCTGTTCATTAAACTCTTTCCTGATTGAAACATAGATGCCTCAAGGTCAGGAAATCTGTCTTACTGTTTGTGTCTCTGTCATTCATTACAGTGCCTCATTTAGTAGCCACTTAACAATGTGTGTGGAACAAAGGAAGGAAATTAGAAAGTCAAAAGATATTTAGGAAAGTGTTAAAATAGCTGATAAGTAGGTTAGGGAATAGTCAAAGTAAGGTAAACTACATGTTAATGGGAAAATCTGAGTAATTGGCATTCAAGTGTGAACAACCCCTAGATTTAATCCTTCCAGGTGGAAGTACACTTATTTAAAACTACTTATTTACCTAATGGCTCACTTTGGTGGAATGCAGAGGGAAATCTGCTTCTTAACTGGAGAAGCCCTTCTTCACTTATGACCAGGCAAGATGATAATTGAATCCATCATAATATAGAAACTGTACCTCCAGTAACTTCACCCTTAAGTGGAAGAGATTCTCCACTTAAAAAATAGATTTCCTCCTTTAGCCTATTCACAGCTGGGTCTTTCTCCTTTACCCGCTTAGGAAGGAGAAGCTTTGCCTCCTGGTTCTAAGAGGTCAATAGGGAATCCTGGGGAGAAGCATGTCATGATTATCTTTGCTATTGGGTTGTACTACGTTGAGCATCATTTGGAAAGGTCAACATTGTATGTAGGCTGCCTGAAAGAACTAAACCTATGGCTGGATCTTTACTCTAACTTGAAAAAAAAAATCACATCGAAAAGGACCATATTTTTCTGAACCCCAAATCACACATCATCTGAGATACACAAAAGATGATTAACAGAGAATATTGCAAATGGAGACTCTCCTGATACCTTGTCCCACCCCACTTTTCAATGTGGAAGTCCTCTCCAAATCTAACTGATTTTTAGGCTGGCAAATTGTCGATTTAACCACAAGTAGTTCTGGATATAGAAATATAAAACACTAGAAATAGGACAAAATATAAATAGAAATATGTTTACAATAAACTTATATAGTGGGTAATTGAAAAGGTATCAGACTTGCAGGCTTATTACCTCTAGTCCTGCTGAAATAAATCCTTTCTATTTCTCAAGGACTTAGATTTCCCACTTCTGACCAACACTAAGGGAAAATTTCCATCATGTGGTCTGCAGCTTGCGGTCACTCACTGATGGCTGCTGTGCCTAAACTCTGGATTTCATATTGATTTTTTCTAGCTATATTAATAAGTACTTTTGAAATCAATATGCTTCTCCCTCTAATCACTTGGTGGATAACCACAAAATGCAAAATCACTTTGACAATAGCATAAGGCAAATAAGATTAGAAAGGTAAGTCGGGCAAAATTTTTTAATGGATTCACCAAATTAAGTAAAGATTATTTATACATCGATCTCTCATTTTTTTTTTCTTTTGAGACAGAGTCTTGCTCTGTTGCCCCCAGGAGTGCAATGGCACAATCTTGGCTTACTGCAACCTCCACCTCCCAAGTTCCAGTGATTCTCCTACCTCAGCCTCCAGAGTAACTGGGACTACAGGCGTCTGCCACCATACTTGGCTAATTTTTCTGTATTTTTAGTAGAGATGGGGTTTCACCATGTTGGCCAGGCTAAGCTTGATCTCTTGACCTCAGGTGATCCACCCACCTCAGCCTCCCAAAATGCTGGGATTACAGGCATAAGCCACCATGTCTGGCTGTTGATCTCTCATTTAAAACAGTGATTATCCACCCTAGTACACCCAAATTCATTTTTGGTAATAAATACTTTGTAATGCTGCCTCTACTATTCTAGGTGAAAACTGGAGATAGTTACCTTCCTACACACTCAATTTTTTAAAAAATGAATATACCTCAAGTATGAAAGATAAATCAAAAAAAGTTATTTTGAATAAAAACAATATTTATTTCAACATGAATGCTGGGCATGCATACATTAGGAGATGTAACGAAGTCGTCAGATGTCTGCGGTCACTTATAGAACCACTGTGAGTACAGCTGCCACAAATGCAGACTCATATAGGTCTGTTATTTGATGCTCAAAGACCATAAATAGCATTGTTGTTGATGATGGTCTTCCAAAACGATGATCAACTCAGTTAATTCCAAGCCAAACAAATGACAACTGTCTCTCAATTTACCCAGCTGTTGCAGTCCTGGAAAATTCAATGTCTAAAAAGCCATGCCAAAAAATTTGCTTTGTGTGTACGTGTAAAATGGAGATAAATTCAAGTTCAAAAATTATAAACAGGTTGATACTTAAATGAATGTCCACTGGGGCCATCAGCAGTCATATGTGATATAAGACAGAGCTTCAATCTGTGAGTCAGTCACATTGCAGAATGACGAATAGCCCAGGCGCCTGTCCACTTAATGCCACAAGTGCCCACAATCATTGTGAGAACCATAGACACTCCCACATATTTCCAAAATTACCCTAGGAGTCAATGCCACCTCTATTAAGAACCATTGGTTCATATGGTATTTTCTTCAGGGCTTCCCCCACTAACTAGATGATTAAGAGTTGGCTTTAGCTGTGAAACCAAAGAATGATGCATCAGAAGTGACCCTAAAGTGTATCTAGTTGGCCACCTCATTACATCCATAGGTGGGTAAGTAACTTGCCCCTGGACACTCACTACTCTAGGACCCTAGATAATCTAGGATAAAAACCAATGTTTCGCCGGGCACAGTGCTTCACGCTGTAATCCCAGCACTTTGGGAGGCTGAGGTGGGCGGATCACTTGAGGTCAGGAGTTCGAGACCAGCCTGGCCAAATGGTGAAATCCCATCTCTACTAAAAATACATAAATTAGCCAGTCATGGTGGCACATGCCTGTAATTCCAGCTACTTAGGAGGCTGAGGCAGGAGAATGGCTTGAACCCAGGAGGCGGAGGTTGCAGAGAGCTGAGATCACACTACTGCACTCCAGCCTGGGCAGCAGAGTGAGACTCTGTCTTAAAAAAAAAAAAAAAAAAAAAAGATTTCCCTCTCCATGCTTTTAATTTCTTATTGAAATTAGAAAGATACTCTTGAATGTGTTTCTCTTACATACCAGATATTTCAAAATAGTTGAATGAATGAGAACAATTTTCTCAGGACATTTCAGGCTGTAAACATTCAATTCTCACCAATAAGCTTAAACGCCAGGTTAGATGCTCTCTAGTGCCCACTATAAGTCTGAATTTCTTCATACAAACAAATCAGAAAGATTTTAAAATATTATAAGATATTTTACAGTGTGTCCAAAACAGTGACTTCTTGGAGCAGAAATTGTCTAATACGGTTAGTGGCTGATTGATTTTTCCCACTGTTCTCCACAAACTATAGTCATCATCAGTACCGCAGCAGGGCCTTGGGAAATGGCGAAGATTTCCAAATGCTCCTTACACCATGCACAACCAGGGCCTTTTTCTCTGATTCAGACAGCAATGGACTGCTCCGTTCACAAGACCTAATGAAGACTTGGCCATTTGCTAATTACCCTTGGCAAGTGTATTCTGGTGGCGAAATGGGTATTTTAAAATTTAATTTGTTGGATCGAATGTTATGGAGAGAATATTTGATTGCACAAACTCCAAAATATTATCTCTCCAAATTAAATTTGCAATCAAATCGATGCCTGCTTCAAAAACATCATTTGAAACTGATTTTACTTATAAATCTTGTGCAAGATCGGGTGGTAAAGTTGGATGATGAGAATAAGCTCATAGAATACAGGAATTATTGGATAATGCTGTGGATCTGATGCCAAAACAGAGAAGTGAGTTACCTCCTCACTCCCTTCCTCACACAGTACTAAAAGAGCAACCAAATCTGTATGTGCAAACTCAACTCCCGAGAACCCTGAAAACACACGGCATCCAAGAAAATATCATCAGGTTCTTGTATTTAATGTATGCACACTCTATACTTTCCCCATGGAAGAGCTCTTAGGCCTTTCTTCAAAGACCATTTCCTCTTAATTTTAGACTCACTCTAACAATTTAAATAGCAGTTGTTGGAAGCAGCAATTTAGAAAAGAGGTGGCCTGACTGCTCCAGGTAAGCACTGGGACAGCAACAAGAGGTAACAACTGACAGTGTGACATCAAGGAAAGAGACGAAAAGCTACATTTACAAAGTAAGGGGAGGAGGGCTGATATAGGAACTCAAATAACAGCCTGGGCCATTTAATGCAGAGACAAACAGCTTCCCTATCCCTGAGAGCATCTCCGTAATACCAGACAATATAGTAATTGATGTAAAAGAAAAGCTAAGTTGTGCTCAATAGATTTTGCAGCAAAAAAATTGACAAAATTCAATGTAGCAGATGGAATCCTAGAGTGTCAGAGTTAGGAGATCATTTATAGAGCCTCTGGTATAATACTTTTATTTTAGAAACGAGGACACTGAATCTATAGGGATGGAGTAGAAACAGGAGCCCAGCATAACTGGTCCAGTGCTTCTTCCATGTAGACATCCTGACAACTGAAGCAGCCGAGGGGAAGGAAGAGATAGTACATTTCATGGAATCCTGTGTTGTGCCATTGCTTTTGATATGTCTGCTTTTGCTTATTTGCATTCATTTCACCCCCTTCCGAAAGAGAAGAAACCTGCTCTCTTTATTCACAAAAGAGTGAACTATTGTTCCCTGGTTTGTGGTGAGAGAACCTCAGGGTTGACCCTTAATAAAATTGGGACTGAAGGTCAAGTTGACTTTGAGCTCCCTCCTACATCCCCCTACATCCCACCCCTGGTATGTGTTCCTCCCGCTGTCCTCCATCTGTCCTCCAACTTGTTGCCCCACCCACTGGCCCACACCCAGAATTCCCAGCACAAAATAGGAAACTCTCCCAACTCCCAGAAGTTTGGTGTGTTCTCAACCTCTTTCTAATTTATTCTCTAATTACGTCAAAGAATGAGGCAATATTCCAGTGCATTTCAGATACAAGTGACCACATGCATTACCGGAGGAGCTGGTTAAAATGCAGCATCCTGGTTCTTATCTCCTGAAATTAGGATTCAATAGATGATTCTGGTGGAAGTGGGCCCTGAACCCACTTTGGAAAATACATGGTTCTGTTACTCGTTACACACTCCCCTCCACCCAAATACTTCATACGGTCTCTCTCTGCCATGTCTTTGCCTCACGTTCCACCTTCCTCATCCAATTAATCCCTACATATGCCTCAAAATCCTCTGAGTACATGTCTCACATCTCTACTCCCATTGTTATACATTTTTACATTGTCAAGCTTACACAGTGCCCAAGCCTACAATGGGCACTGATGGCCTCTCTCCCCTTGAGGGCAGGGGCATATGCCATTTGTCTTTTTTATCTTCAGTGCCTCACACCCTGCCATGCACATGGCAGGTCTCTAAAAGTGTTTATTAAACTACCTTTTGTGCATGTGCTAAATTTCCTTGTTAATAATTAGTAATTTATATTTGCATCTTTTATCTATCTACTAGATATAGTACAGCATTTTCACAGATTGCTCAAAGTATCACTCTCAAATGAGGAGCACCTTCTATAAGATGTAAAAACCAAAAGACAAGAAGTCTGTGCATAATATAACCCTGGTGCCATCAAGGGTGGGGATCGTAATGAATTGGGCCCAGGTTCACACAGGATATCTGACACCTAAGGAACATGACAGAGACACAGACAAGTGGAATTTTTTCTAAATAAAGATTAGTTTCCAACAGTTCAGTAGAATTAGTTCTGATTGCCTTGCTAGGCATTCATGTTCGCATTTTTCAGAAGTGAGGTTGGAAGAGATCAGAGTTGGCTTTGAATCTATTCATATACATAAAACTTTGTGTATTTGTTCTGAGATCCTAGAGAGTCTTAATAGGTTCTACCCAAGATTGTTAGCCACAGGATGCCACCTCATCTCCTGAAGTCCACCATCTGTGTATGTTTGTCCCTTGCAGGGGTCTGCTATGCAGAGTTTGGAGTTCGAGTCCCCAAGACCACAGGATCTGCCTACACCTACAGCTATGTCACCGTCGGGGAATTTGTGGCATTTTTCATTGGCTGGAACCTGATCCTGGAGTACCTGATTGGCACTGCGGCTGGAGCCAGTGCTCTGAGCAGCATGTTTGACTCACTGGCCAACCACACCATCAGCCACTGGATGGCGGACAGCGTGGGAACCCTCAATGGCCTGGGTGAGACTGCCACATCCTCCTACCCTCAACATGTGAATTACTGAGCCACAGATGAGTTCCCCTTTCAAAAAGCAATTTGGCAAAATGTATCAAAAGCCTTAAATACATCTCTCTTTTTTTGCAAAGTAATTCTATGACTCTATCCATCCTTTAAAAAATAATTCTAATGTCCATAGAAGCATTATACAAAAAGATGCTCATCGCGGCCTCCTTTACAATAACTGAAAGTTAGAGACAGCCTAAATATTCTACAATGGGGCAAAGAACTAAGTAAATTGCAGACAAATACTATATAGCTAGCAGTTAAAAGGATGATTAGGAAAACTTGTAATAATATAGATTATGTTTTAATGTAATATCATACGTCAAAGAATACAAACCATACATCCACATGTCAATAGCTATATAAAAATAAAACCAATGCAGAAAAAAAAGAATTTTAAGGAATGTCGCCAGTGGTTTCATCAGATTTTTTCCAAATTTCAAATGAAAAAAAAAAATTAAGGAACAAAATGGATTCCAGCCTAGAAGAGGTCAGGAACGGGTAATACAACAGCAAATGCTAAAGCATCAGAAGCTCATGTAACAAATACCATGAGACCTCAGGCTCTATCCATCATTTGTCACCCACTCTCCATCTTTTTTTTGTTTTTTGACACAGAGTCTTGCTCTGTCGTCCAGGCTGGAGTGCAATGGCGTGATCTTGGCTCACTGCAACCTCCACCTCCCAGGTTCAAGTGATTCTCCTGCCTCAGCCTCCTGAGTAGCCAAGATTACAGGTGTGCACCACCATACCCAGCTAATTTTTATATTTTTAGTAGAGAAGAGGTTTCACCATGTTGGTCAGGCTGGTCTTGAACCCCTGACCTTGTGATCTGCCCAGTTCGACCTCCGAAAGTGCTGGGATTACAGGCGTGAGCCACCACGCTTGGCCACTCTCCATTTTGCCTGATAAACTCACATTTAAGGGAAGCTAAACAATAGTTGAGGAAGCTCTGGAGTCTTGCTTCAGAGGAATGATTCTGTGGCTGTGTCAAGTCATCTGACTTCAATGTTCCTATTTCAGAAGAACTAACAAAAATGCTGAGCACCTAGGTACCATGACAAGATAAAAATATATAAAACAAACCTGATCAGTGTACTGATTGCATAGAATTTTAGGTCTAAAAGACTCCTCCAAAATCAGGTCATTCATGTCCTTTGCTTTACAAATGAGGTCCAGAGAGATGAGGTAACTTGCCCAAGGCCACACATCTGGCTACGGGCAAAAGTACAGCTGAAATTCAGTCCCCCTGACAGCTGAGGCAGTGCCTTTTCCACTCTATAGAGGGCAGGACTCCACTGGCCATTGGGCAAAACCAAGCAGGCAAGGCATGGTTATTTTTTTCTCTACAACCACATATACACCAAAGAACAGAAAACCCCTCTTGCCCTCGTTTTCAAAGACACATATTCTTAAATTTGCTGATAAAGAAAAGGTTTGGGAATGGGATGGAAATTTTACAGACTGTAAAATTAACCATAATGAAGATAAAAACAACTTTCAAATAACATGTTAGACCTAAATATACATCCCAAATATCCCAGGACAGTTCCTATTTCAAATATTCTGTGCCATAGTTCCATAGGCACTGTTGTAATTGTCACACCATATAGCCCAGGTTTTGGTCCAGGATATCAGGTCATCTTACCTGTCTACCAAATACTGCTTATTTGCAAATAGACACTTGTATCTGCTTGTGGATGTGTAGGTGCGTGCACACACACACACGCGCGCACACACACACACAGACACAGTTCTTTTTACAGACTTACTGCCCTTCTTAAAGCTGAGTGCGGATGCACTGGGGTAGGACCAGGAGTTTGCACAGCGCTTTCTTTCCCTAGACAATGTCAAATCACGTCTTTCCTCTCTAGGGAAAGGTGAAGAATCATACCCAGACCTTCTGGCTCTGTTGATCGCGGTCATCGTGACCATCATTGTTGCTCTCGGGGTGAAGAATTCCATAGGCTTCAACAATGTCCTCAACGTGCTGAACCTGGCAGTGTGGGTGTTCATCATGATCGCAGGCCTCTTCTTCATCAATGGAAAATACTGGGCGGAGGGCCAGTTCTTGCCCCATGGCTGGTCAGGGGTAAGTTTGTCCCAAACACCTGGTGTGCCTGTCATACACACACTGCCTTCTACCCTGCAGCCAGCCTAAGACATATCTTCTAGAAAATACTGTTCTGTTCCATAATTATCATAGCACCCTCTTTATCACCTTTTGATCTGAATTTAGTTGGAATACGCCGAAGACGTGGTTCTTATTTTTTTTATTTGTTTCACAAGCATTTGTTAAGATCCTATTTTATACAAATAACAATAATAGATTCAATGTTTTGGCCACCTGCAATTGCCTAAAATTGTGCTAAGTAGCTTTGCATGTACTATCTCATTTAATCATCCTGATAATCTTGTGAGGAAGATATTTACATTCTGATCTTAAAGACGAATAATACTCCATTCAGAGAGTTCAAATGGCTCGCTGTTGAACACACAGTGTCAGTGGCAGAACCCAGTCAGCCAGGGCTGCCTGACTCCAAAGCCTGTACAAGAACAGCTCAGTTCTATAGAATCATCTCTACAATCTCCTAAGGGAGAACAACATGAACATAAATAGACAAGGCAATAAAGGAGGCTGGGGAAAGGGGACAGTGAGGAAAGGATGAGTTTTGCCTAGGTATGAAACTAGGAAAATAAGAGTTTTTAATTCCAATATACGCATTTGACTCTAGGAGGAGAGTCCCACTGGGGTCTGAGGACAGCTGAGCTGGCCTGATGGAGGGCTGTGCTATAAATCCCATTCCAAAGGCATAGTTCATGACAGACGAGTCTACCTGGTGTGGTCTAGGGGTTAGCCAGAGGGTGGGCTGGACCAAAAGGTCATTTTCAGATCTCATTCCATGATCTGGCTAGTGTGGTTTATGCTAGAGAAAAATAGGAAGGTCAGAGTGGCAAATTCTTGATACTGACAAGTGGTTCTCAGTTTTACCTGGTTTCTTTCTCTAGGATGACTAAAAATACTTATGTTGCGGATTTATTGCTGAAATTCACTAGCCCATCTTTTTTTTTCATGGTAGAACATAAATCAGAGAATTTTGAGCTGTCAGCAACCTTAGAGGTTGCCTGGTCCTATCCATTCATTTAACAGATGAACAACCTAAGGTGGAGAGAGGTACATCTTCCTGGGACTGATGGCAGAAAGCAAGTGCAGGATTCCACCCACTTTGCTTTTGTAGCATTTGCTTAGACTGGTTTTTCACCAACATGTCCAGGGATCAGAAATGTTTCTTGGAGAACACTCAAAACCACTTCTGTTTATTCTGAACCACGCTATGCCGTTCAATGCAGA
This sequence comes from Cacajao melanocephalus, assembly GCA_963573385.1. NCBI lineage: Eukaryota > Metazoa > Chordata > Mammalia > Primates > Pitheciidae > Cacajao > Cacajao melanocephalus. The sequence goes on along the minus strand of CAUYLG010036463.1, from coordinate 547 downwards.
GACATAAGCAAAGAAGCAATTTAAGCCAAGATTCCTAGTCTTCTGCTTATCTGTAAGAATTCAACAGAACTACAAAGTTCACTCCTCCTCTTTGAAATGAATAAATACTGAAACTGCTTAAACCCAAAAGAAAAGACAAAGAAACACTGTTGGCCCCATTCTGCATCCCCAAATCTATATTATGATACAAACTGTTCCTTTCCTATCATATAAGAGAAACAATAAATTACAAGAGCGAAAAGAAGGAATGTTTTCCTGTAATTCTATTTGTTTGTTTGTTTGTTTGTGTTTTGTTTTGTTTCAGAGCTAACTGAGGTTTTATTTTGGACAAAAAAAAAAAAGCAATTGAATTGTTTTGCAGCTGGAGGCATGGGCAAGAGGGATCCCCAGCAGTAGACTCCCCCGAGCCTGGGCTGAGGGCTACGGCTGAGCCTTAGGTAGGTTTCCGGTTCCCTGTGCTCCCCTGCACAGCTGCCTCCCTCCCTCCTGCAGCCGCAGGAGGGGCAGGCTGGGAGGGGCTGCCGCAGCTGTTCACTCGGGCAGACCC
>CAUYLG010036462.1:0-72271 GCA_963573385.1 Cacajao melanocephalus | reverse complement strand
CCTCTCTTGTTAGAAGGCCTTGTTTCTAGGGCCCAACTGTTTGCCCATGTGTAGGAAGACGCTGTGTTCCGACAGCTGTGTTTTTGAAAGAGTTTTCATATCCTTTTTACTTTTGTATTTGATGCAGCTGACCATCTTATTGATCAATCTCCTCCTAATCTGAATAGCAGAGAAGTGAGTCTTTCTGTCTCAAAGGGAAATGAACTAAACTGAAGATGTTGAGAGGAGAGTCATAAGAATGAAGAGGGGACTGGGGATATTTAGCTTGTGAAGAAAAGTGTGCATAAGGTTCGGCTCTAAATATTTTGGTTACTATCTTATAAAAGAACTATTTAATATTCCATGGGGTAAAGAAATACAGTTAAGATACTGGGTATCAGCTAAAAGGAAACATATTTTGGCTCATTATAAGGATGAAATTTAATGGTCAGAACTCCCCAAAGATGAGATACATTTCCCTGGAATCTGATGAGTTGAAAATACTTAACACTGAAGACATGGTGACTGTACAATTGGAGTAGGTGACTCTAAGGATCTCCACCAACTTCTTCCCTCTCTCTAATCAGTCTCACTATAAATAAGAACAGTTATTTTCACCTTTGGCTCTGTCTGAAATTAAATTAGCAAACTATGAATAATGGAGTGACTACAGATACTTTCTCAACTGAAGCAGAAGTGCCTGATCAAACTAAGCCTCCTCTGTGACCTTCAGGTATGACTTCTCATCTTTTACCTCAAGAAACTCCTGGGAATACATACAGAAAAATGTTACTTTTTAAAATTGCCAACCATATTTGCCAGAAGTGCTCCAACATATGCCTGTGACAGTGGTGGTGTTTGTGAAGGTGAGGCTGATTAATGTAACAAAGGTTGAAAACATCTGAGTAATGGCATGTGGACTTACATGACATCAGACAGCCTTGGTAACAGGAAAACACATAAAACTTTCTGCTTTCTTTTACAAATCGAATAATTACGTTAGTGTCATTTTGGTAAATTAGTTAGAAAGTTTCATTTAGAAAGTTTTAATTTTTGTTGACTGAAAAAAATAGAATATCCTGAATTTGCATATTCAAAGGATTGAATTTCTTCTTTTTATTGCCAGTGAGGATTTTCCATAACAGAAAAGGCTTGACAAGTATTCTCACCACGACTTTTCACATCCCAGCCTGAGAAATGAGATCAAGGAAAGTGGAGCTTGTCTAATTGCTGATTTGCCAATTCGAGTCTGTAGGAAGTGGAAAATCGAGGCTTTGACTTTAATTTTACTTTCTATACTTCTGTATGAACTGAATTTTTAATAAGACTTAATTATTTTTAATAATAAAAACAAATTGTAAAAATTAAACATTTAAAGGCTAGCATTGCCAAAGACCTGTGCCAGTTCATAACAAATGCGATGAGGTATAGGCAGGGTAGAAAGTGGTGACAAGCAATCTTCCCACTTCTATAGCTCTAGTTCAAATCTTAGCTGTGCTTCTTACTAGCTGTATGACTTTCAATTGTCTTCACTTAAAGGATACTTTTATTGTTTACAGACTTATTTGATGACAGGGTTCCCCCACTACTGCAGCACTTTAAAAATGTTTTTAAAAATTGCCTTCTTGTGTCTATTGTTTCTGGTGAGAAGTATAATTTCCCTTTGTGCAATGTGTTTATTTTCTTGCTGCTTTCAAGGTTTTCTTTTTGTTTTTGTTTTTTAGAAGTTTGACAAAGAAAAGAAATGTGATTTTCTTTGCATTTTTTCTGCTTGGATTTGCTCAGCTTCTTGGATCTGCTTGATGTGTTTCAATAAATATGAAAAGTTCTCAGCTATTATCCCTTCAAATATTTATTCTGCACCATTGTCTCCCTTTTTCTTCCAGAAGTCCAATTGCATGCATGTTGGATCATTTAATATTTTCCCATATATCTTGGATATTCTATTCTGCTTTTCTTCCTCTCCTCTTTTTTTTTTTCGTATGCTTTAGTTGGATACTTAATGCCCACCTAGCTTCTAGTTCACAGATTCCTTCCTCTGTTGAGTCCTACATTCTTCATTTCTTTTACTATGTTTTTTATTTGTAGCATTCCCATTTGGCTGTTTTAAAAATAGGTGCCTGATCTCTGGTGAAATTCCCATGTCTTCATGAATGTTGTTGACTGACCCCACTAGAACTTGATTTTTATCATAGTTAAGTTTGACAATTTGCTGATAATTCTAACATCTATGACATCTCTGGGTCTGCTTCTATTGATTACTTTCTCTCTCAACCATGTGTCACATTTTCTTGCTTTATTGCATGTCTGGTCATTTTTTCTTGTATCTGCACATTTTGCATAAAAAAATAGTAGAGACTGAACTAAGCAATATTTACTTCCAAGTCCATGCCTTTTCATTTGTGTCAGGCTTGTTGACTGAGAAACAAAGTCAATCTGATCAATGGGACTGGGCTTTCTTGCAACTTTAGTTTGACTTTAGCTTCACCACTGTCTTCAAATAATTTGAGAGCAGAATCAGTACTTACCTTTCTTCAGGGTGCGGAATTTGAGTCCTGGTGAGGTTCCAGAGATTGCTGCACTTTACAACCAAGCTTCCAGTTTTATGAAACATTAGATATATCTCTTCGCTTTACAATTCAGCTGTTATTTGGACTTTTAAGACTTCTGTTTGCTCTCCAGTCCTGTACCAGGATTTCTGCATCTATGGAATTCTCTTTCTCTGCCTGAAATGTCTCAAAAAGATTTCTCTCAATTCTCCAGCTCTACCTTGGCAGCTGAAAGTCTGGCATATCTTAAACTCTTTTCTCTCAGATCTCCTGTACTACTCTCCTTCATCTGCAAAGGATGGCTGCCCTGCACTGGGAGGCTCCACACACTTAGGCAGGATCACTTTTAGCTCTCTGGCGTTATCCTACAGTGTGTGGTATATCACATGCCCAGCACGAGGTGAAGACCCATGGAACAGAGTTTGCAGGTATGTGTAGACCTGCCCAGTGGCTGAGGTGCTTTAGAATTATAATCTGCCTCACCAATCCATAAGTGGCCATTAAAACCTAAAGTTTTGGCTTTTTTTTTTTTCACTACCTCTTTCTATGATGGCTTATTTTATTATTATTATTTTTTTTTGGTAATCTGTTAAGGATGAGAGAAGTGGGAATATTTTTCCTCCTACAAATGAAATTTTCTGGAGTTTTGTAAATTTAGGTTTCTTTTCATCATTAGCTTTCTGTTGGGTTCAGAAAACTAATTTTAAAGCTTATCAGGCTTGTTTTTGTTGTTAGAATGAGAGTTGATCTTTTGTGGCTTACTATATCCTAAACAGAAGTCACTACATAATTTTTGGTAAGTTAAATAACCTCTCTGAGTCTCCTCTGTAAGATGACCTATAGGATGCTTGTGGGGATTAAAGATGATGTGTTGTATATTCTCATTACGTTTTCCTTTCTCCTTACTATGGTACTTGAAATAGTGCACAGTATGATTATAAAAACAAACAAATTCATTGTGTACTATTTCTTTCTCCTTCATTTATTTATGTGCTTCTCTTTGTCAATGTTCATCCAAGTTGAATAAACTGAATTTCACCTGTTGCTTCAGAAAATCTTATTCATCCTGAAATATATTAGATTCAGAGCTATGGCTTAAATAAATTAATAGCCAGCCCTTAAAAAGTCACATCCAATTGGATACTGACTCTCAAATATCATAAAATAGATGAACATTTTAATGAAACAATCACAATTACAAATTCATATCTCCAAGCACATAAATATGTTAATAAATACTTTTTGACAGACATCATTTCTTTTTGAGCCAGGAAATCTGAGCGACAGAGATATTAAGGGGAACTGCTTAAGGAAGGAACATAAACCACAGCACAGCCTATTCCTGAACATAATTTTACTGTCTTGATTCACACAGCAGTCATCTAGACCATACTGCTAATTTACACAGATTTGGGATTCCTGGAACTTACTTCTACATAACAGTCATTATTTTTTAAAGAGATAGCAAGCATATATATTAAGTTCACTTCATTTTTTTGGATGAAACATTAATAAAAATGCCACAAGAGTGCAGAAAACCATATGTAAGAGACAGGTTATAGAAAATGGCAGGATATATTTGGCTGCAGGGCATAACCTTGCACTGATACTGGCTAAAATTCCTCTATGTCTCTAATCCACTCTTCCCATTCAACACCAATAAACCTACCATGGAATCCAAAATCCAAATGTTAGAAGATGTCCAAGGGTTATCCCTCATACTCTGCTTTCTAAGCAAAAAGAATCATCTTTTTCTTTTTCGAATGGAGGTTCTGATTAAACCCTAGCTAAACTGACTCGAGTACTCTGGCCTACACGATGCCCTGAAGGATTATTACTGATGTCATTTATGTGATCACAAGCTGTGTTTACAGCAATAAAGAAAGCCAGGCTTGGGTAGCATTAATAGTCCTACTAATTACACTACTATAACAGGTTTATGGATGGTATAAATTCCTATATTATTATCCAGTGTTCTGGCAGTGGCATTCTTCCAGAGGAAGGTATCACAGGGCTCATTTGATTTCCCTTTTTTTTTTTACACTAATTCATGAGAAGATGAAAACAAGAGATTATGTGAAAGAAAGAAGGAAAGGAATCCACTGGGACACACTCTTACACCAAGATCGTTATGATTTCACGATTTTACTTTAGGACTTAAAAGTTATTTCATGTTGTCAATAAACATATGAAAGGAAGCTCATTTTAGTGGTAATAAAGGAAATAAAATATAAAACAATAAAATATTTTTCACCTTTCACACTGACCAGAAAATTACTGATCATGTTCAATGGTGACAGTTCAGTGGGGAAATAGGTACTGTTGAATACTGTGAATAGGCTTTTGAATTGGTAATGTTCTTTTTGGGGACTGTGAAGGGGAATTTTTATTAATATTTAGAATGCCCATTGACTCAGCATTTATTTTTAGAAATCTAAACAAGACACAATCACATGTATACAAAGATATACCTACGAAGATGTTTTCTATAAAAATGGATGGAATAATTTGAAATTGGAAACAATTTGCATGATCACTAAGTGTGGGCTTATCAATGTTATCACAACAACTAAAGTGAAAAAAGTAAGCTGCAGGCTGGGCATTGTTACTCACACCTGCAATCCCAGCACTTTGGGAGGCCAAGGTGGGTAGATCGCTTGAGCCCTGGAGTTCGAGACCAGTGAAGCCAACTTGGCAAAACCCCATTGTCTCTACAAAAAAATACAAAAATTACCGGAGCATGGTGGTGTGAGCCTGTAGTTCCAGTTACTCGGGAGGCTAAGGTGGGAGGATTTATTGAGCCCAGGAGGGCAAGGGTGCAGTGAGCCATGATCAAGTCATTGCACTCCAGCTTGGGTGACAAAGGGAGACCCTGTTTCCCAAAGAAAAAATGAAAACAGAAGAAAAAAGAAAAAAGCAAGCTGGAGAACAGCTTGTATAGTTTCTAGCATTTACACAAAAAACACATTATAATTATGTATATAAATGCCTATGCATGGAAAAATGCCATGAAAGATAAATAACAAAATTTAACAAAGATTTCCTTTAGAGAATGGGATTTATGGTAGATGAGAAGCACTATTACTTAAAAAAATATATTTATGTCTACATTTGAAATGTTTATATTGACATGTTTATATTCATGTCTTACTTGGGTAATTTAAAAGATAACAGTAAACTTAAAAATGAGGTCAGGTGTGGTGGCTCATGCCTGTAATCCCAGCACTTTGAGGGAGGCCAAGGCAGGTGGATTGCTTGAGCTCAGAAGTTTGAGACCAGCCTGAGTAACACGGTGAAACTGTCTGTATAAAAAATACAAAAATTAGCTGGGCATGGTGGTGCACACTTATAGTCCCAGCTACTTGGGAGGCTGAGGTGGAAGAATAGCTTGAGCCCAGGAGGCAAAGGTTGCAGTGAGCCCAGACTGCACCACTGCATTCCAGCCTGGGCGACAGAGCCACACCCTGTCTCAAATAAAAAGAAAAAAATAAAATGGTTCTAATATTGTCACTTCAAATACAGTCTCAGAATCTCTTGGCTCTCCATGGCTTCTTTGTATAATTTAGCACATAAATATATTAGCAAGTGGACATGTTAGCATGTTGTATCTATTCTATAAGTGGGCATGTGCCTTAGAAGCAGTCCAACAAATTTATTTGATTCAAATATTTCTTATTAAGGAGATTTTTCCATTTATTTTAACTCTCAATCAAATTGGATTGATTTTAAGTGGAAATTCTATATAGTAAGAGATGAATGGGGTTCTTTGAGTTTAGCAATAATGCTGTATCTAGAGTGCAATATCAACAAAAATTATTTGTTATGAAATTTGTGCCTGAAATATTAGTTTATTTGCTTTTTTACATTAGGATCAAAGTCTCCCACTCTGAAATCCAAGGCAACTTGGCTTGCATTTTAGAACACACTCTGCTCAAAGAACAAAAATTAGCATAGTACATCTGTGGCCTCCTTTCCTCATCTAGACAGGTTAATTAGAAAGCAGGTATAGCAACATCCTAGTACCTTGATTTTGAGTTTCTTTGAATCCTTATTAAAAGATCTTATTTTGGCTTACAGAATAAAGCATAGAAGTACATGTTGATTTGATTTCATAGATATGAAAAATAATCACTTTTTATTAACCAATTCCTCTCTCATCTGTTTTATTTTTAATCCTGATTTCAATCTATATCATAAATGATGAAAGATTTACACTGTCATCCAATGCCTATAATGTTTTAAAAGAGGAATTGTTGGGATGAAGGTGGAGCAGGTATCAGAGACAGAAAGCAGTTCAAAGGTGGTAACAGCAGTCCAGGTAAGAGGCCATGGGTGGCTTGACTGGGGGCAGTGAGAAGGCTGATGTGGATGGAGAGAGGGCATCTGTAAGGGTCTCATACAGTGTTGGGAACACAGTGAGCTCAACAGATCAACGTTAAATATAACTGAAGAAGACTTTGCATCAGTCAATGTATTCTTTGACCAAATTAATCTCCAACCTCAGAGATGATGTGGGCTCTCCAAGTTTGTTTGTTGAGTTTGCTTAAATGTTAGCCATGGGAGGCTGCATAGATATATGGGAGATATTTATGGGGGGGGGCTGTAGAGACCTTAGCTAGGGGAAGATTCCATTTCATGCTTTGCAGGTGAAGCCATGAATAGTTTTTTTCTCAGAAATTTTGGTACAAGATTAATAGGACACAGTAACGTTTTCTTCAAAGGAATGATCATTGCTACATTTGGTTGGATATTTACCTGTGATACTTTCTCAAAACACATTAGGACTAGTGGAAATTGTGCATATTGTGACACTGCTATCAGAGGCACCATTAATTTACTCCTCTAGAATACTATGAAATGGTAATCGAATACTCTGAAAGACGTGAAGAACATTTGCTGAATGGAGCATGTTGCATACTCAGAAAAGGAGATGAGCTAGTTGGTTAGGAAACTGATATATTGTTCTCTCTTCCTGCTCCTCTGCAGATGCTAACAGTCCCAGTGAGTGGTTGCACATCTTTGTTCTCTGTCAGATCCTGGGATAAAGCCCATGAACCCTGATATCCTCCACTGTGTTTTCACTCGGTCACTTTATAACATAAGATTATTGTGGTTTCTGATATTTTATGGGGCTTGTTAGAAACTTCAAAAGAGTTTAAGTTCAGTATACCAGCAAGAGCTGAAGGTATATCCCCAAATCACCAGGAAAAGGAGTAAAGCCAGTTTACCGCTACATACAGGGGTCACTAGGGTCTGAAGTCACTTGCCGTAGACCACTGATCCATATATAACTGCTCATAAAGGAAGAGGAGACAACAAGAGTCTTGGAAGTTACTCATATTCCCCATCTGCATTTTCACTTTCCATGTTTTCAGTTATCCATTGTTAACCACTGTCTGAAAATAAATGAGTACCATACAATAAGGTTATGTGAGAGAGAGAGATCATATTCACATAACTTTTATTACAGTGTATTATCATAATTGCTCTATTTTATTATGTTGTTGTTAATCTCTTACTATGCCTAATTTATAAATTAAACTCTACCATAGGTATTCATGTATGTATAGGAAAAAGCATAGTGTATATATAAGGTTCTGCACTATATGCTGTTTTAGGCATCCATTGGGGTTCTTGGGATATATCCCCTGAGGACAAAGGAGGAATATTATAGTTATCAAAATAGCCTACTGGTCTAGTTCTTAGAACCTCAGCAACGAAGACGCTGCCACAACTAAATGTAAGTAAAGGAAGTGGATGATGTCTGTACAGTTTTCTTCCAGAGAGACAGCTGGTGCAAGAGGTAAGGAGAAGATAGTGCAGGGACTGGAGGAACAGAAGCTGCTCTTCTTTATGCAGAGTCAGGGTCCCTTTGTACAAAGTCCTTTCTTTGCATGTGAACCACTGAAGAAAGGCTAAGGGGAGGCTACGAAATAGCAAACTACTGATTCTAATGGTTATAATGAATTCTTCTGTGAATAATTGGGGAAGACAGGGCTGGAGCTGGATGGAGAGAAGAACGGTGAAGTGGATGACAGAGAAGTTCAGTCATGCGCTGTATAATGATGTTTTGGTCAACAACTGACTGTATACAATGGGGTCCAACAAAATGTTAATGGAGCTGAGAAATTCCTACTGCTTAGTGATGTCATAGCTATCATAACATCACAGTGAAATTACTTAATTTTTAAATAGGTTAGTGTAGTCTAAGTGCACAGTGTTTATAAAAGCTAGAGGAGGGTACAGTAATGTCTTAGGCCTTCACATCCACTCACCACTCATTCAGCCAGAGCAATTTCCAGCCTTGCTAGCTGCATTCATTGTAACTGCTCTATATAGGTGTACCATTTTTAATTTGCATGCCATATTTTTACTGTACCTTTAGTATATTTAGATACATAAATATATACTCATTATTGTACTACAGTCGCTGCAGTTTTTGGTACTGTAAGTAACATGCTGTAAAAGTTTGTACCCCAGAAGCAACAGGAGTTACCATACAGGCTAACCACATAGCCTAGGTGTGAAGTAGGCTATACCATTTAGGTTTGCGTAAGTACACTCCATGATGATTGCACAAGGATGAAACTGCCTAAGGATGCATTTCTTGGAACATATCCCTGTATTAAGTTAGGCATTACTGTAAATGCTTTTGCAATGGAAGTCTGGTGAAGATAAGGGAAAGGGTGGCCCTCAGATTTGTACTCTTGCAGTTATGGGAACTCCTTACTCGTCACTCTCCTCCTCTATCGGTAAGCTTGGAGAGGGTAGGAGAAGGGAGATCATCTTTACTCAATCAGGGATCCTTCGCACCTCATAGCACAGTGACTGACAGATGAAGAAAGCCTTCCAAAAGCACTCACTAAAGAAATGAATAGTGAATGAAATAATGAACAAGTGAATTCCTGAAGAAAGAAATGAGGAACTGAGGAACTGAAATTTATATAAGAAAAATCTGAATAAGATGTAATCAGGTTGGAGCCTTCTGGAAGGTTCTATATAAAGTAATCACGGGCAGAACTAAAACTATATAACTCATCTGGGGAGAAGTTGCATCCTTGGCTTATGCACCAGGTTGGCTCCTTGAGTTAAGAGACACTCTCGGTGTAGGAACACATTCACCAATGATTTTCCTTTTGGGTATCTAAATTACTCAACACATCTGAAGTCCAAACAATAGAAATCAGGGGTTGAGAATTAATAATTTTCCATGTAGTAAATAACTTACAATTTTTAACAGTGCAGAGACTTCTACATTTATGTCACTTACATAAGCTATGCCCACACATTTCTCTGTTGAAAAGAAGTTACTTACCAAGTTCCTTAACTTTATTTTTAGAAGGTGAGTTCTTTGCTTGCTTCTGAATGATCTAACTTAGTTTCTTTTAGCCTAACAAAAGTTTAAAATCAATAGCTTGCTTAAAGCTGTGCTATAATCGTCCTGAGTTTAACACTGCACAGCTGGAAATTTCGACCTCAGCAAATGACAGCCACTAAGCCAAAAGTTGAAATCTGCTTGTAGATATAGAACCTGCCACTTTGAATTTGGTAACGCTCCAGTAGTCCATTGAGTTTGTCCGTGGCCCACTCCTCCAGCTCAGCGATGGCTGAGCAACAGTTCCCCTCTTCTCAAATGACATCCTGGTGCCACTTCTCCGGCTTTGTAGCCCCCGTCCCCCCACAATGCTTTGTGTTCTATCACGGCATTTTGCAACTCTCTCTCTCTCTTTTTTTTTTTAATCTTGCATTATTTTAAAGTTTTATTCCTCTCCCCACCCTGATTTTATTTTCCAACTCTGAAATAGAACATTCTTCCCCTGCCTAAAAATGAGAGCACAATTTCTTTTAATGACCTCATCTGAGGATAATTCTTGTCTTTGGAGTAGTTCATTAGTAAGGCCAGATCTCCACTTATAGATTTCTTACTGTGATTTCTATTGTGATGGCCTTAACAGGGATGTGTTGCTCATTGATTATTCCAAGTAATTGCTGGAGATCTGGAACTCTGGTTATAAACAGTGATCCAATTTCCCCTCTGGGAATGCATCTGAAGATTTCTACTGTTTTAATGATAGGATCTTCCAAAGTATCTATGGCACCTGTGCCCAAAACTGATTCCTTGCTGGAAGTTATCAGGGGCAGGAATGCCATCCTGTCCTGGCTTTGGCCAAATCACACTTCTTTTTCCTCAGCGTCTTCAGCTGGCATCTACCTCGGTCAGCAGGCCAAATGGAAATTGGGTGTTCCCAGGCTGCATTGCTTTCTGTATGCATATTCAGTTGGCCACAGTTTACAATGCATTCTGTGTGTATTGTGGAAGAGAAAACACTCAGGAAAGAAGGTGGTCAAGCTTCATTCACAGCATGCTTTATTGTGATTGGTACCCTAGTGCTCTGAGCCTTTTCTTGAGCAAAGAATAGTAACTATGGAGTGGTTTACTCCAGACACGACTTAAACAGAATCTGGATCTTCTCTGCAGTGTCTGCATTTGTAACAACAATTCTGTCTCAGTCAAGGGAGTAGGAATGCTTTTCTTCCTGTTTCTCCCCATTTGTGAATCAGTTAAGGCTGTGAGAGAAGGAAAAAGCTGGGGTGAAGAGAGGAAATGTGAGAAGAGGTAGGAAACACACACACAAACAAGGGGAGAGAAAGGGTGGGAAGTAATACTGCCTTAAGGTTTCTCAGTCCTGATGAAAGCTCTAGAAGAAACACTGGTCTAGGAAATTGTTTTCTCCACTTCTTCCTTTGGCAACCCTCCCTTCCCCTTCCTAATCTCTCATAACTTGGACCATTTGGATGCAGTTATGCCTAAAAGTCCAAGAGTGGCTCTGGCTCCTTCTGAACAAAGATTTGGGGTTCCTATTGTTTCTCTTGGCTTGACTTTCTCAGTCAGAAAATCTTCAACTCTATACCCTTGGGGAGGAGCCTCTGAGCTTGTGCATTTAGGAATTAGTCTGGGGCTAGTATAATAATTATATCAGTGAGTTCTCTCACAGTGGCCACTATAATGGTAAGAAAACATCTAAAACAACTCTTTTATTTTTGATCCTTCTATGAATTACACTTGTGCCTACTCTGGCATCCAGGGCCAAGTGAAGGAGAACATACATGCTGGAATATGGTCACTGAATTTCAGAGTCCTCATGGTAGAATTTATTCAAATTAAAGGTTATATGTATAAAATCCAACTTGCTGAGAACAATCAATATTTAGTAAGCAAATCTAATGTTAATGATGGCATATTATATTTAGTTTATTGTTTTCTGTATGACACTGTCCTATAAGTTTTTTATGCATCATTGTAACCCATATGAAACTTGTAAAGAGGTTACTATTATTATCCTGCCTTACGAAATGACAAGATACAGCATGCACAAGTAATAGATACTCATTAGGGTGACTCAATGAGTCTTGAATTTTGACTGAATTGAGAAATAAAAAAGTCCAGATCCTAATTGTTTAAAGTGATATTTTAATTTAGTTGGCTTAAGTAATAATTCCTAAATATGACTCTTAAAAATAGACATTATCTTAGAAATGAGTAATTAGGCAGTTAAAAACAAAAAAAAAAGTGATATTCACTTTATTTTTTAAAGAAGCTTTAAATAGTAAAACAAAAAAATGGCCAGAAACATAAATTCTAATCATATTTTCTTTTATTTGGAGTTATTTCCTTTATGTTTTTTCTCATTGAAGGAGCCCAATCACTTCAACTTGTAGTAAGCCCCAATCCATCTGCAAATATCACATTTATATTTGGTGAGCTACATGATGATCCGCCTTCTAGTCCTCAAAAATTTTACAAATGGATACCAATGAAACTAGACATTCAAAAAAATGCACAGGCAGGGAATTATGATCCAAAGATAATTACTATGCAGTTCTAAGTCTTAAAGAAAAAAATTGTTTGCTTCCTTTCTTCTTTCCTGCACATCTCATGCAGTATACTGCAATAGTGTCTGCAAGATGGCTAACTGCTGAGTCTCTGATTTAATGAAAACTTAGGGAAAGCAATTCAGTTCACTGCAGGGACTGCTTTGTTCTTCCATTATGATTCTTTTTTAATGAGAAAGATGATTGTAAAGATAAACTCTATTCCTCTGAATTTTTACACTAATTACATACAAAGCACTATTTTGGCAGAAGGGGACTTATCTCCTTCAGGCAATTCAGTTATCATCTTGTAACCACCCTTCAATCTCCCACATGAATGATGGAGCTGCGTGCCAGGAATGAGTATTGCTCTGTGCCAGCTCTCAGCATGGATAGATGAATGCTTAAAGATTTCCAGAATTAATAGTCAACATGGATTCCAGATAAAACAGGCAGACCACCCCTCCTCTTGAGCTTATATGCTGTTTAAAATAAAAGAATCAGGAGGACATTCATTAATAAAGTATTTGGCATGGGGGAATGAAGCAATGTCTGATATATAAAGAGAGTGTGTTTGTGCGTGTGCATGCGTTTGTGTATAAGTTTATGTGAGGATTCATTAAGAGGAGTAGATGGTGTTACATATTCATGTCAATTTCCTTCCATCTAAAAGTCATTTATTGTACTAAGTGATACTCTGAGTTCTGTGTAAGGTATCACTGTCTTTAAGATTCATACACATTGGCCAGCTGAGGTGGCTCATGCCTATAATCCCAGCACTTTGGGAGGCCGAAGCAGGTGAATCATTTGAGGTCAGGAGTTCAGGACCAGCCTGACCAACATGGTGAAACCCCAATTTCCACTAAAAAATACAAAAATGAGCGGAGTGATAGTGGCATGTGCCTATAATTCCGGGTACTTGGGAGGCTGAGGTAAGAGAACTGCTTGAGCCTGGGAGGCAGAGGTTGCAGTGAGTCAAGATAGCACTACTGTACTCCAGTCTGGGTGACAGAGTGAGACCCTGTCTCAAAAAAAAAAAAAAAAAAAAAATCATACAAATTAGCACAAACAGGAAATGCGCTATTGGATACTGTAAGTTTCATTAAGACTGTGGGAGACTCTATTTGTTGCAGATTCATCCTGTAAGCATTGTAAGCACTGCTTATGTATGGAATGCATGTGTTTTGTATTGTTTGATGAACTTTAAGCTAGATAGGTCATGTAACACTAGCATGTTCCTTGATACAGGTACAGTTTTTTTTTTTTAACAGTACTCATTCCTGTAGTCTAAAAGGATGCCACAAAAAAGTAGGAAGTTTTACCTGCTTGTCCTAATAGCTGTAAGCTACTGAGGGAATAGCTGCATATTGCAAACTCTAGGTCCAACAATAAATTATTCCACCATGGTAACTGCCGAGTTATAACAGTCAACTTTCTTTTTTTACCCCTTCAGTCAGATGCATTGAAGTATAACTCAGATACAATAAAACTCTCTCCTTTTAAGTGTATAGTTTGAAGAGTTTCAACAAATGTATATAGTCATGTAACCTCTACAACAACCGAGATACACAGAACATTTCCATCTTCCCAAAAGTTCCCTTGTGCCCCTTTGCCATCAGTCTCCTCCCACCACTACCCCAGGCTATGGAAATCACTGATCTATTTTGTCCTTATAGTTTTGCATTTTCCAGAATACTGTATAACTAGGCAGTATGTAATTATATAGTATGTACACTTTCACGTCTGCCTTCTTCTTGAACTTAGCGTAATGCTTTTGAGATTAATCCATATCGTTACAAGTATCGGTAGCTTATTTCTTTTTATTGGTGAGTGACAGTCCATTACATGAATTTACTGCCATTTGTTTATCCTTTGATAAGCTTATCCTTTCATGAGCTGATGGGCACTTGATGTTACCCTTTTATAAGCTGATAGGCCCTTGGGTAGTTTTTGGCAATTATGAATAAAGATGCAATGAGCATTTGTGTGTAGATCTTTGCATGGACATTATGTTTTCATCTCTTGGAAAAATGCAATCGTTGGGTCACATGGCAAGTGTACGTTTAACTTTATGAGACACTGCCAAGCTATTTTTCAAAGCAGCATTACAATGTAAGTTCCCACATATAAGCAATATATGAGAGTTCCAGTTGCTCTACATACTGGCAGGAAGTTTTGCTAGACGTGGATTCTAATTTTCTTGTGTGACTTTCTCTAACAATTTCTCAGCATGATATTTGTATAACACCCCAGCCCCAAATCTGTTCTTCTGTTTTCCCAGACAACATAAGCATAATTCCCATGAAACATAATTCCCATGAAGCGTCTACCAAAGATTCACCTCAGAAATCCCTGAGGTGCAATCTTTATACTGTGGGGGCTAAAACTCTCCAGTCATACTTAAGAAGTAAAAATAAATGCAACCTGACAAGAAATAGGAATGAAGATTTGCCAAGTAATTTCCCATAAGAGAGACTTTTTAAGAGGCTCCATTGAATATTACCTCACCAGACTTAGGTAAGTGACAGTAATATTTCTCCCACGACTCCCAAGGGAGTTATAATTTAGTATTTACATTTGCCAAGTGCTTTCTTATTATGCCCACACGCTAATAACAGTCCTTTCTTTTCAGTGATTTAGTCAATGTTACCCAGAGAACTAGGAACTGGGCCGTGAGGGAGCAGAATTCAGGCTTTTGCTCTGATAAAATCCTAGGTCCTGGTTTAATTCTTTCATTGCTTTTCTTGACTGCCTATGGGAAGCATTAAAGAAAATTGCAATGAAAGTAGGGGGCAAAGATTCACAGAGGCAGAGGTGTATTCACAGATCTGGGGAGGTGAGATCTTTAGGTGACTCTAGGGTCTGACATACAGGGAAATGCTGGCTACCTAAGTTTCCAAGACTTTGTTGTGGCTACCTGATAGGCCTATTTTATTTTGCAAGAAATTCTCTATGTCTTCTGTTTACGTTAAGTATTTTAAATGCGATATTGGTCACTGAGAATTTAGCCTATATAAATGTATGTGAGAAATGTTGTATTTCTGTAGAGAACAAATACGAAGCCTTTCTTGAGTTGGAAGAAACAACAATTATGTCTTAATTAATGCTTCCTCAGCTGCCACCCCCAACCCCCTCAAAATAAATAAATAAATAAAAGCAGGATACTGTCTTGGCACAAACTCTCAGAAGAATATTTATTTAAAATGCCAAGTTTGTGAAACTGGACCATTGGTCATGACTTGCGTCCAGCTGTATGCATAGGCAGGGCTGTCATATTTATATATTTCTCTTATCTCTTCTGCCCTACTTGAATATTTAGGTGGAGAAAGGAGGATGGTAAGCAGAAGGGGCTAGGAAAACACAGGTGCTTGAATACCCAACTAACTTCCTTGCTTCAGCCTCCTCACTTAGAATTAACATTTGAAGCTAGACCTCCAGGATTTCCATTGCTAGAATTTAATGTTCAAAGTGAGTATGAAGAGTAAAGCATGCAGTTCTCTTTTCAGTATTCTTTCTTTGAAAAAAATCAAAGGGATTCTACATGGTGAGATTTTTATGAGTGTTCTATTAGCACTATTAGAGACTTGTTTCATTTTTACACTCACACAAAGAAACAGATAAATGATTCAATAAACAGTTTAATGTATATGTTTCAAAAATTCACTGAAAAGCAAAATACATGCCATACTCATCAAATTGCTTTTAGCTGGAAGCTTGTCTTTTATCAAAATTGGAAGAGCATGTAAAAGTACTTTTCAATGAAAAAGCAAAACTTGCAGAACCAATCACCAAGAATATTGAAGTTGTTAGTACTCCAATAACACTCAATGATAGCAACATTTTCTTTTCTTTTCAGGATCTGTATACAAAAAGAAGCAGACACTTATGATTCTAGTCATGCTTTCATTATTGATACTCATTTTTTTCCCTACAACTATAAGTTGAGGAGGAAAACAAAGGCTAAAACTGTTTTCTTTTTACCCTCAGCATCCTGCCTTTACTCTCTTAGCAATGAGTAAATTGCTGGTGTGAAAACAAAAAGGAATTAGAGAAACAAGAATGTAGAAAAATGGTAGCAGAAGAAAGAGAAGAGGAAATTATTACTTATTAATTTTTTATGATTTATATACACTCGGAAGTTAAAAAATCCCAAAAGAGGAATCACAGGTATCTATTATTTAAAAACTTAAAGGTAGGCTCTGGGGCAGCAAGATTTTTGTCACCATAGGCAAGAGAAGCTTATGGGCCAAAAGTTTGATGATACATGTTTTCTTGATAGGAACTATATCATATTTTCATCTTTGTCTTTAAAAGCCTGTTAGATTTCTTGCTTTTATATCACAAAAGCAAGAACTGGTGGTCTTCATTGGACCCCAGTCTGTCCTTGCCTCTAGTTCATAGTCTTGGCATTTTATTTCTCTGCTGCCTGATTTCAGCTGGAGTTACTGGAATTTTAAGAAAAGAGTGGATATAAGGAGAAGTCTTATTTTGAAAGTTTCCTAGGCAAATACAAATGTTTTTGGAAGCTTCACTATACTTTCTTAGTCATATTCCTGAAGCCCTATGAGTTATTTGGATTTCAGGCTTTACTTCAATGGGTACATTTTAATTTCCTAACTAACTTCTCAAAGTGGTTTCAATTAAGCTATTGATGTAACAGTTATCTTATTTTACCTAAAATCTCAAACTTGATACAATGTCAACAAAACTACTTTTGTGAACTACATTTCTTTCTACAAAGTGGTACTTATGAAGGTCTTCGTTATGAACAGTAAGCATTTTTTAAAATTTTAGAACCATCTAGAAGAACACCAAGCTCCCACTATAAAGAGAGTTAGACTTAAAATTTGCTCAATGGGATACGATATTTTGTAAGGAAGATGGTACCCAAATTTTTGTAGGAATCAATTAATAATCAAGGGCAAACTCAACTCCAACTCATTTTGGAACTTATATTGGAGACTGCTGCTTCAGAGTCTTTGATCATGGGTCCAATGAGATTTTGATAGGGAGAATTCAGCTTAACTTTCAAGTCAAATTTCAGCAAGGCTTTCATAGTAACATCACCCTTAATGCTCTTGAAAGGCTTCTTACATTTAACACATTGTTTTAAATGTGACAATCATTAAATTTTAGAAGACATGTGATTAAGACTATAACTAACTTCATGCTGTTAAGTGGCCCTGCGGGGCAACACATGGCTCAGACCTAACCTGCCTCTCTCAGAGAGCAGTGAGAAAGGAGAACTTGTGACTACGAGAGACCCTCCCTTGCACACACCAGACTTTCCATCCTTTCCTCTTTGTTGTTCATTTTTTCCCAATTATCAGATGCGTGAGTATAATCTCTCCAGAACACAGTACTGAATCAGCCTATAGAAAACTAATGTAATTACTATGTTCATTTCCAGATGTTAGCTTAATGCTTACCTATTAAAACTTCTAAAGATGAAGCTCAAAACAAATAAACATTCTGAGGAAACACCCAAATGAAGACACACCAGCAAACTTAGTGATAATCGGAGTCAATGGTAAAAATCTCCAGAGAGGGTATTTTAGAAATTGATTCCCTCCATCACAGGCTGGTAACAGCAGTCAAAATTTCCTTAGCCCTCTTCAGCCTTTTCTTTCCAAAGAGCTTCCAAATTCCTTGCTGCCCCTAGTCCTTAGCCTCTTTCCACTGGTCTTTCTTGCCTGTCCACCTCCAATCCACTCCCTAAGTCGTCTATGACATCCTTATGATGGTTAATATTGAGTGTCAATCTGATTGGATTGAAGGATGAAAAGTATTGTTCCTGGGTGTGTCTGTGAGAGTGTTGCCAAAGGAGATTAACATTTGAGTCAGTAAACTGGGAGACTCAGACCCACCCTCAATCTGGGTGGGTACCATTTAATCAGCTGCCAGCATGGCTGGGATAAAAGCAGGCAGAGGAAGGCAGAAGGACTAGACTGACTGAGTCTTCTGGCCTCCATCTTTCTCCCATGCTGGATGCTTCCCGACCTCAAACATCAGACCTCAAATTCTTCCACTTTTTGATTCTTGGACTTATCCCAGTGATTTGCCAGGGGCTTTGGGGACTTTGGCCACAGACTGAAGACTGCACTCTCAGCTTCCCTAGTTTTGAGGTTTTGGGACTTGGACTGGCTTCCTTGCTCCTCAGCTTGCAGACTGCCTATTGTGGGACTGCACCTTGTGATCCTGTGAGTCAGTACTCCTTAATCAACTCCCTTTCATATATACATCTATATTATTAGTCCTGTGGCTCTAGAGAATCCTGGTTAATACATCCTCCTGATTGCACTGTGATATTTCACTACATCTTACACCCAGGGCTGGTTTCCTATTTAGGGTTTTGAAATTCAAAGAAAAAAAACCCTTTTTGTTCAAAAAAAGTTTTGAACTCCTCCTGCCTTCCCTGCACCTCACAAGGAGAGGTAGGGTGGGTCCTGAAGCCACACTGTCCTCACAGTCCTGCCTTCGATGGGCTTTCTGCTACTTGGTCTCCTATATCCTCAAGCAGTTTCCTGGGCTGTCAGGGCCTTGGTTTTCTCATTTATAAAATTTTGGATAATCATACCTATTTCCTTGGATTGATGGAATAAAAAGGATAATTTACATACACGGTGGCTGGTGTGTTATAAAAAGCTCAATAGATGGTATTATAATTATTAACTCCAGGCATTTTACATTTCATCTTCTAAGCTTTTCTAGCCTCTACCTATAAATTATTGGTATGGTTGAAATAATTCTCCCTGCCCTTTAGAATGGCTTAACTTTTTTTTTCCTGATTTGAGTTTTTGTTAAATCCCTGGATTCCTGAAAAGTGAGATGTACAAAAACTCAAAGACTAAAAACAATGCACCATCTTGCAGTGTAGTTTGTTTGGTTCTAAAAATCACTAGGGAAGAGAAATCAATCACTTACATGGGATTTTTTTGGGGGCTAATATTCTAGTGTTACAAAAATTGTTCTTAATTTAATAATCTTAATTATACTCCTTACACTGGGCTAAATAATTATATTCTTTGAATATTAATCAAGCTTCCATCGAGTGATTTTTAAGTCCAATTGCTTAGTAGTCTCTTCTTGATATTGTCAAGCTACACATTTCTAGTCTCTCATAGTGAATTTCTAATTATATATCTCCCCCATTTCTTTACTTCCTAGAATCTGTTCCTGGACTGAGGCAGCAATGGTAAAATGATGGAGATAGCTTTCATAAACCAAAAATAAAATTCTAAGCCCCTGCAACCATCTCAGTGGACTCCCTCCTCAGCTAGGGCACTCTTACAATTTAACCTGAAAGACTGGTTCAGGCCATGATGGTAAGTGGGGATTGGACATGCCTCATTATACCTCTCCAGCATTAATATCAACACAGACTTTTAAGTCTGATAAGAAACACTTTACAACCTATTTTCTCTGAAGCCTACTACCTGCAGGCTTCCTCTGCAAATAAGAACTTTGGTCTCCACAATCCTTTATCTTAATTCAGACTCCTCTCTATTAATACCAGGTCTTTAGGGAAATTCAACCAATTGTCAATAGGAAAATTTTTAAATCTACCTATAAGCTACAAGCCCCCTAGCTTTGAGTTTTGCTGCCTTTCTGGACCAAACCAATGTATTTCTTAAATGTATTTGATTAAAGTCTCATGTCTCCCTAAAATGTATTAAAAGTAAAACCAAGCTGCACCCCCACCACCTTGGGCACATGTTCTCAGGTCCTCCTGAGGGCTGTGTCAGGGGCCATGGTCACGTTGGCTCAGAATAAATCTCTTCAAATATTTTACAAGGTTTTGACTCTTTCTGTTGACTCTTTAGATAACACATTTACTTCATTCAAAATTGTTAGCTTCCAAATCGCACTCAGGATATATAGCTAAGATTCAATATCAATAACTTTGGTAGCCTGAGATTTTATTCTAAAATAATGATTTCTACTAATGTTAAACTTTAAAAAGCAAGCACTCACAGCACCAATTTTTGAGATTAAGTAAAATTAGCTTCCACAATACTTCAAACAAATCTAAAACTAAACTGGAATTCAGTATCAACTTGTTCATTTTTATTCCTCTTATGAGATAAAATCCAGTATTTGTCAAATCATTATAATTAAGCATTATTATTCTAGACAGTAATCCAAATAAAGAAATATAAAAATTAAATACTGATAAATGGTTCTTACATATACTTCAAAAAAGTGTGACTATTAAAATTGGTGTACACAGCTATACATGTGTCCTTATCTATTATTAATGTATATAATTATCTCCAAATGTATTAATGATTTTTTTCAATGCATATTTTACAGTTGAGAGCTACTATTTCAGGGAAAACTGATGGCTATTTCTGAGCCATAGAAAAAACTGTTTACACCTTGTCATAGACCATTTTGTGCTGCTATAATGAATAACATATTCCATAATACCTGAGACTGCCTAATTTATAAAGAACAGAGATTTATTTCTTATGGTTCTGGAGGCTGGGAAGTCCAAGGTCAAAGGACTCATGTCTGGTGAGGGCCTCTTTGCAGCGTCCATACATGGCAGACAGGCAGGAGAGCACACAGGAGAGATCAAGAGAGGGTAAGAGGGGGCCAAACCCACATTTAGCTGGAACCCACTTCCATGATAAAGGCATTAATCCATTCATGAGGGTGAAGCCCTCATAGCTTAGTAACCTCTTTCTTAATAGTTCCACCTCTTTATACTGTCACAGTGGCAATTTCATTTCAACATGAGTTTTGGAGGGGACATTCAAGCCACAACACACCGGATTGAGTGGCATCATCATGTGAATCTGAAGCATCCCCTCCAGGGATGTACCCTGAGATTTTTCAACTGCAACTGCCTCTCAGAAATTGGTTTTCTTGCACTGACTTTTGGAGGACTTGTTTTATTGCTTTAATTATTTCAAGTTTAAAATAATTTCACATCTCATCTGACCATTTGTGGTAGTTTTCTTTTTTCTTTTTCTGTGTTGTTATTAATAGAGTTGTCTGTGTTTGCAATTTGTATGTTTCTTGTGTCATTTTCTCAGAGAATATATATTTGTCTGCAATTCCTCTGGATTTCTCAGGGCAAGCATTATTTAGAATATCTGCAACAGGCCTGTTCCAAGTTCCAGGGAAAAACTTATTTAATTCCACTGGGAGGGTACAAGTAATGTTAACAGGGATTCAAATAGCAAGCAAGTGTACAGTTTTGCCTATACGTGCAGTTCCCACTTCTTGCTGAATTCACATGATTAATTTTCTGTGTGATTTATTCATTCATTTTGTTTACTGTATTATGGCAAAATAGAAAAGTAAGATCGGGGGTTTTTAATGATCTTAACTAATGCTGTAAGCGACAAAATGTTATCTGGTCATGGCTCATCATTTTTTTAGGTGTTTCTAAAAGCCGTATTCCTGGTGTTTTTGTGAGCTTACCTTGTCTGACGGCTAGTGTGGTTGTATAGACCAAGAAGAGAAGAATGTAATTGAGGAAACTCTGGAAGACTGGTGTGTTGGCGTGGAAATCTTCTGACAGATACTTGCTAGTCAAGCCAATTCCACAAATAAGGAGGGATAACACCTGGCCCAGGGCCACAGAGATTAACATCTCCCTGAGAAATAAAGAAAAAAAAAACAGCAAAGATCAGCAGGAAGCCCATTAAAACAGTAACAGTTAAAATTTTTTTTGCACTGGTAGCATGTACTGGGTTAAGTGCAATTAAATGTTATTCCCTTTAGTCCTTTACAGAAATCCCTTGAGGAAGGTGCAACGATTACTGAGATTTGACAGAGGAGGAAACTAAAGCTTAGCGTGGTTAAGGAGTTTGCTCGCAGTCATGTAACTAGGAAGTGGCAAAACTGGGATCCCAGACCAAATCTCTCCAAAAGAGCCTGGCTTCTAGCTACTGACCTCTGGGTGCCAATGGGAGTGGGGAGGGGGTGGGGAAGAACATCATGTTGATGCTCACCATAGTATTAATGAAATAGTTAGTGATAGTGACAGAGTACCTGAACACTGACTAGGAGGGACCATATTCCTGCCTCATTCTCAGGTTCTTGTACCAATAAAGGGAGACTCATTTCTTTATCAATTGAAATCCCAGATCCAGAAACCCCTAGGTGAAGGGGCTATATGAACCCCTGAAAACCAGAAGGACCTTCTGCTGTGCATTCCCAGACTGCAGAACTCAGTTTGTTCTATGCAGCTTCGATGAGCATTACGTGTCTGCTCTCTTCTGTTCAGGTTACAACTGCCTACACATTAAAACTGCTGTTCATGAAGGAGATTCAGTACCGTGGTGGTGTAATATAACCTTTCAAATGATGCCAATTTTTTGTATTATACTTTAAGTTCTGGGGTACATGTGCAGTTCGGCAGGATTGTCACATAGGTATACACAGGCCATGGTGGTTTGCTGCATCCATCCCCCCATCACCTACATTAGGTATTTCTCCTGAAGTTATATGTCAGTTTTTTTGTGTGTGTGGCTTTTTCATAGGCAGTGCCCCTGCAGACCTCTGTAGTGGGGACTACATGAAAGGGTCAAGGTGTTCATTTTGCATACAAATAAAGTGCCTCACAAGCTTAATGGTCACATACACCTATATGCTTTTACACAGAAACAAGCCCTGGAAATACAAAGCAGGTTTCTGCCCTCCTTGAAATCTGACTTGTGTGGTTTATTTATTGTAACAGTAATAGAAGCAAGCAGTAGTATTTCTTTTATTAAAAGCTTTATTTTATTTTTAATTGACAATAGTGGTACATATTTATGCAATACAGTCTGATGTTTTGATACGTTTACATAGTATAATAAATCAGAATAATTGTCAGATCAAATATTTATCATTTCTTTGTGATGAGCACATTCAAAATCTTTTCTTCTACCTACTTTGGAATACACAATACATTATCGTTAACCATATCACTCCACTTTGCAATGCAGTATTATTTCTAAACAAAAAGCTTTAAGCAAAGGATTTGTGGTGTTACATATCTCCTCCCCCATAACAGATGTGAGTCCATTTTTCTGGAATGAGCACAGAGTCCTGGGCAGTACTTTGGTGGTATTTCGCTTTAAAAAAGAAAAGCATCAGTTATATTTTGTTCATTCCATCTGCTTCCATAAGGAGGAAAAATTGTGGCAAGGCATGTGGGCATGCAGAGAATTTTCTGAGGTTAACCTATTTCCAGGTACTGGCTCCTGACCTCTGAATTCAATCTCTATAAAGAAGCCAAAGACATACTTTTAAACATCCATGTTTAAAATGTCAGTATGCTGCTTAAAATCTTACAACAGTTCCCTACAGAATACAGAGATCTATAAGGTCTGTGGTAGAACATCTGCAAAGATGTCTGCTGACGTTACCTTTACATTCCTGGTGCTCTGCCCAAAGGGAAGCAGGGGTGTCTTTCTCCTTTTCTGGAAGCTGAGCTGGTCTTTTGACTTGCTCTGACCAATAGAATGTGGGGAAGGGATGCCATGTGACTTCTGGGCCCAAGCCTTATCAAGCTCTGCAGCTTCCATTTTTTGGTCTCATAAAATACAGCTTCCATGTACTTCAAGTTTAAGAGACCACATGAAAAAAAGAGAAATCCAGCCAGCCTTCACTGTCCTGACATGTGAATGAGGCTTCTGGATTCTCCTGCCCCCGTCAAACCATGCCAACTTATGCCACCATAGAGCAGAGATGCATCATCCCCAAAGATTGCTTCCTAATTGAAGAACTGTGAGAAATAATACATAAGGCTGTTTTAGAGCATGCAGATGTACAATGGTTTGTTACATGGCCAACAAATAACTGAAATCTTGTCCTAAATGCTCTCCCTCCATTCCTACTACCTCTGGAGCATGACCCTCTGTTTCCCTGTATTACTCTTCCATGAAACAGTTTCAGCCTTACAGAGCTGCTTGCACTTCAGCAGTGAATCACAGTCTTCTTTGCCTCCATTCCCTTGTATGTTATTATTTCCAAAATGTTCATTGTGCCTTTGCCAGTCTGACTCTTATGCATCTTTCAAGATTTGGCGTCTGTGTCACTCCCTTTGAGAAGTGTTTCCTGTCTTCTCTTCCCTGGGATGCATCTCTTTGTTACTTCTATTTCATTGTGTTGAAACTAATGGCTTTACACCTCTTGCCTCAGCTGGACTGTGATGCTTGTATGATGTTCTTCACTGTATCTGCAGCTGGGCAAAACCATTCAGAGGAAGTAGAAAATAGAGGGATTCAAAGACAATGCAGAGAAGGCCTAGGCAACACTAAACAGTTTAATGAAATAAAAGGGTTATTAATAAAAGAAAGAAAGCTAGAGGTAAAAAAGAAGTACCAGAATTAACTCAAATGATTTTAAGGGCCAGGGACAATGGCTCACACCTGTAATCCCAACACTCTGGGAGGCTGAGGCAGGAGGATCACTTGAATCCAGGAGTTCAAGACCAGCCTGGACAACATAGTGAGTCTTTGTCTCTACAAAAAATTAACAGAATTATCCACGTGTGACGGCACATGCCTGTAGTTCCAGCTCCTTGGGTGGCTGAGGTGGTAGGATTGCTTGGGCCTCAGAGGTCAAGGCTACATTTGAGCCATGATCACACCACTGCACTCAAGCCTGGGCTACAGAGCAAGACCCCACCTCTTATAAAAAATTAAAGGTTTTTAAGACTGCTTAAGATAAGTATGATATCTACTGACCAAAATAATGATAAGGAGCTGGTTTTAGTGGAGAAACAATATATATTTTAGGCGTATTGAACTTGAGATGCCAGATGAACTTCCAAATGATCCAGCAGCATTAGTAACACAGGATCAGAGAGGGACAGGGAGGGCAACCAGGAGATAAATATGCAAGGTTATACTGATGAAAGTAAAGGCAGAAATACTGGAAATGGATAATATCCCCAAGAAAGGGAGAGTAGGAGAGAACGTAAGAGAGCCTTGGGAAAAGTCTTTGGAGAATCCCAAGGGTGGAGGTGGGTGAGGGAGAAGCAGCACATCACTGGAGTCAGAAGTGGTTAGAAGGCTAAGAGGGAGAGCAAAAGAGTTTTTGGTGTTAAGGAAACCAAGAGAAAAGAGACATTCATGGGTTGAATAGTTGTAATACTGAGTGTTGCTTAGAAAGTGGAGAGAATGAAGACTGACGAGACATCATTTGTAGTCACTGCCATCTTTTAAGAGTTTTGGTTGAGTGGAGAGTAACAGAGCAATATTAGTGTCATGAAAACCAAGAGAACAAAGAGTTTCATGGAGGCGATAGCTAGTGGTGACTAAGTGAAAAGGAAATGGTGAGAAATTAAAAGTGTCGACTTTGCAGAATTTTGAAGAATTCAAAACATTCATTGAAGGAATTTGATATAGTCACCATGTAACACAATACCAATGATGGTTAAAATAATAATGTTTAAAATGATTTAAATATTAATTTAACTTATCATTGGGTCATTCTTGATTATTTGCATAATAACTTACATTCCTAAATTGAGGAAATATGGATAGGGTTATAATAAATGTATGAGTGTTGTTCTTGATGCCAAGTATGTCTCTTGGAGAATGCTGCTTATGGAGTACATCTCCTTGGGATAAGAAGGGTGAAAACTATTGCTATGACATGGATTCCTGCAGCTCTATACATTACAACTATAGTGTTCAAAACCTTGGCAATATCCTATGCCTTTCCTGAACAAAATCACACCACGAATATATGACAGATGACTTATATAAGAGAATATAATTTAGTCTTTCTTATGTATATGTGCCAATATAGTATAAAGTAGCATTCTATATGCCACACACTATATATACAAAGATGAACAGGACACAGTCCTTGTCACTATGGAGCTACTAAACCAAGATTTGGGAGTTAGATCCTCAAATAACTTAGTACAAAATGGAGTCGCTTAAGTTAAAACAATAATAATAATTCATATTTAATAAGTGCTTACTATGTGCCAAGCCATGGGCTTAGACTTACACATACTATCTTAGTTAATCCTCATAACCTTATAAGGCAGCTATTATTATTGTTCCATTTTACAGATAAGTTAACTGATGCTTACAGAAGTTAAACAAGTAGCCTAAGATCACAGAGCTCACAAGAGAAAGAGTTTGGATTAAAACTAGGTTATGTGGTTCCAAATCTCAATTTTTAAATTACTATGCTATACTACTATTGTGGTGGCAAAAATATACTCTGTGCCCTCATAGAGTGCAAGAACTTACAGCTAGAAACCCAAGTGGTTGGTTTCCAGAAATATTCTAGAGAAGGTAAAGACAGAAACAGGCCTGTGACTGACCCTTTGATGAAAACTCTTCCATCAAGATATCGCTAATGTGTTCCTTTCAACAAGAGGTCAGTACAAATCTATTCTTGTTTCTTCAGTCAAACAAAACATCAAGTCTGCTGTATTCAATTTCTGCTTTTAATCAGTGGCCATGTCATTCAGCTCCTGCTGATGTGATTCGATGAAGAATATAAATTATGGTTTTATTGGTCATACTAATGAGCATGACATATAAAACAGGAAGGAATGGAAGGAACCTCTTATCAGATTAGTTAATTAGTCTTTTTTCTACTGCAGGCAGCTAGATATTGTAGCTATTGCAGCCTGCACATCTGAACTAGTTCCTAGAGTCACCAAAACCAAATAAATAAGTAAATAAAAATAGAAATAAACCTAAATGCCTAAATGTTGACACCCTGATAACTATGCCCCCTGCCATCTTGCTCTGATCAAATTCTCTTTTGTCCTCTGTTAGCAAGAGACAAATCCATGTGGCAATGTGTTGTACAAAAATGTTTTCCCTACTCTCTCTGCCTTAGGATCTCTTTAGTTCATTTACTGATGCCCTATACCTTCTAAATATTTAATCCTTAGTAACTGCTAAGGCAGATTTGTGGTCCTTTCACCTAACTCCTCATGGCCTTATGACAATGTCTTCTCCAGAGACCCTCTGTTTAGCCACCCCCTGTTCCCAAAGGTGAGGAAAGTGTCTTCACCTGCATTTTCCTATCACTATTTGCACTCACCATATTGTGTAGCTCATGAGCTCCTGAGAAGAAGGGAATGTATTTTATTCTTTTCTATGTTCCTAGTGTCTTGAGGACTACTGGACAGAAAGGAAACGGACGCTCAATAAATACAAGATGAAAGAGTGAACAAATTTATGAGTAAACAAGTATCTGTAAATGAAAATGGCAAAGTCTTGGAAGATTTGAAAGATGGCTGCTTATTTTACCTTGAAAAACTACTAG
This sequence comes from Cacajao melanocephalus, assembly GCA_963573385.1. Taxonomy (NCBI): domain Eukaryota; kingdom Metazoa; phylum Chordata; class Mammalia; order Primates; family Pitheciidae; genus Cacajao; species Cacajao melanocephalus. Next base: position 44,624 of record CAUYLG010036462.1, on the reverse strand, counting down.
CTCTGAAAGACAAAAATGATGTTGTTTTTTACTGTATTCCATCTGCCAGTTAGACACTGAGATTAATAAGCTATTTTCTGGTGAATTTCAGAGCAAGCCTGGTAAGGTGCTATCTTGCAAAAATGATGCTAAATATGGTGCTGGTTGGAATTTTGCACAGCGAGCTGTAGGTTATTCATGTAGTATACGGAATAACACACCAGATGCATTCTAACATAAGATACATAGTTCTTATAATTTTAGTGGCAGAAATTGAGAGAAGACTATGATACACATTTTCATCTTCCTTGTTTATGCATTTAAAAGGACATCCTATCCACTTTAAACTCAGAATGACTAGACAATGAAAAATGCATGAGTCTCAAGAAAAACAGTGCTGCTGGAAGCTGAATACCTGTTATAACAGAGCTTGTATTCATAAAGACTGACATAACCATTACCACCGGCACTCTGTTCTATTAAAGAAACAGACTTTAGAATTTTGAGAGTCAACTTGTGTTCCAAATTAGATATTCAAAATAATAAGATTTAAAATAAAGCATAAACTGAATCTTGTTTTCTTCTCTTTGTTATAAGAATACAGTCTTTTAAAAGGTATGAAGAATTTCAACATAATGTTACATAATCATATTGCTTTGTAATTCTTTGCCACGAAAGTGAAACAATTATGTTATCATCTTGAATTATAGCATATCAACCTTTCTGTGGCAACATCTTCATTCTGATAACTATTCTCAGGCAAATCATGTCAGATCTGAGTCAGCATATGAATTCAAACATGCATACATAATGAACACTTAAGTATACTGCCTGGGCTAAAATCAATACCCCTTGAATGTGGGAGAAGCATGTTCTACCATGTTCTTTGACAAGATTCTTCTTTGCAGAAGTTAGGCCACTGAATTCTATAAGCTCTTTGCTAAAGGATTTTTTAAAATCACATTCAAGCATTAATTAGACTTCCACGTAAGAAGATTATTAGGCAAGAAGAAAATATATACCTCCAGAGATTTATCATTAATTGGGGCTTCTTTGCCTCACATTCTGTGTTCATGGACTTGAATCTGTTCTTTGGCTCCATGGAATCTAGTTTGTTTTCTGATTAGGTATGAGAAGCCAAGTAAGACACAAGGAAGTGCTTTAAACATCATGTTTTGCTGGGTTGTTGAGGTACTCGGAGTAGGAGGCTTTTGACTCTGGTGTGAGAGGAGCAGTCACAGATGCTCATGGATGCTGTATGTTTTATGTTTACAGAAGTAACACAGAAAACTGAAAAGGCACCAAATAGGGAGCTGGAAGCCTCTGGCTCAAGGAGTTCCACTAATTAAGCTCCATGATTGTGCATATCTCTCACTCCGGGTTTGGGCTTCTTCATGTAAAATAAGGATATAAAGATTGACACGTGTGTGTGACAATTCTTATGTTCTCTTTCATATTCATCCTTTTGATCTCACCTGTCTCCAGGGTCTCCAGCCACTTACTCCAGCTCCAGTGGTTGCTGCCATGACCAACTCTGCATGGACTACAACCAACATTATGGGGGCACAACCCAGGGGCCCTGTGTCCGATGCCAAGGTTGTGCATCCCATGCTTTCTTCCCTGGGGATTCTCAGTTGATACAGAGGACCAGATCCTGCAGGAACTTGTTTGGTCCCCACTCATTAGCAACTGGAACGTGCAGGGGTATTATTGCACCTGACCAGTAGGAAACTCTAGCAGACAGATATATTCTTCCTTCTTTCTCCTTCACATGGAGTGCATTGTGAAGCAGTCATTTATACAGGCTCTGAAGATGGCCCTGACTCACAAGGTTCTCAGTGTGTATCCTGCACCCCTATGCTGTGTCTCCCTCCTTCCCTTCTTGAATCCTGCTCTCTGTGATTGTACGCCTTAAAGTAGAACATACAAGCCTCTACCTGTATTCTGGAAGACTGAGGCTAATATAATGAGCTTTATGTTTTCTTCTACTCCACAATTCAGACTTACTTTTAGAAGATACTGATCTGTGCACATCAACTCTTGGAATTTGTATCTTTGATCCTAAAATCTATTCCTTTTGTGAATTTGATTAAACTCTTCGGTCGTCGAGTTACCAGCAATGTTTATTCATTTATTATGTGCAAATTCTGTGGGTTTTGGGATTAGCCACAGAGAAACAGATCAGTCAGTAGCATTTGCCAAGGCCTACTGCATGCAGGTTATGAGAAAGGAATGCTTGGCCCTGCCTCCAGGAAGCTTAGAGGGAGCATGAAACAAAAATAAACTAAACAGAGATATAAAAATACCCATGTAGTCAAATAAATTTATATGAAACTGCTGGAAGTTGGGATAATTTTAGTTTTTAAAAGTGGACAAAGCCAATCTGAAAAGTTTTCCTAGAGAACATAGTTTTGAGTCTTTGTTTTTTAAATAATGAGAGAGATGTAATTTGAAAAGCAGGCATGTCATCACAGGAAAGGGAATGCCCTGCTGTCTCAGAAGCAGAGAGTGACATGGAATCACTTGGCTGATCAGTGAAAAATCATAATAATAGAAGAGATGGGTAAACAGAGGTAAGCACAGAGGAATTTAAAGCGCAGGGTAGAGTTTTAATTCAGAAGAAATCATTCTTTGATCTTTTTTTGCTTATATGAAGTAAGCCACAGTGTCCTCACATTTGTCTGCTCATTCCATTAGTTAGAAGCAAATTCTGCTTTTATTATGGTAAAAAAAAAAAAAAAAGTTTCAGTAAGAGGCAAGATTGAAGAACCGGATATCTCTTTCCGCAAATGAGGCATCTCCACTCACTCCATTAGCTCCATAATACAGGCCTGTCTGAGAAAGGCATGCTGGATGCATCTGTACTTTCATCCCAATAGGGCAAAGCATCAGTATTCTACTACTTGCTTCGTCAAATCTTCAGCATGTCTATGTGTCTTTCAACATTGTTTGTCAACAGAAAAATGTGTTTTAATCTGTGGCTATCCTGTTTTTCCTGTGTATTACAGCCATCTTTACCACGACAGGAAAAAGGGTTTTCCCAATAGTAAAAGAATTTTACTTTTTAATAAATTGAGGCTAATGAAACAATTATTACATTTAATGGAAATTTTTTTAAAGTAATGAGTTGCATGTCTTTAAATGTAACCTCCCCATACCCCTAAACTGCAGAAGTTATCTTTATGTTATGGTTGCTTAGTTTTTTAATTGCTTGCTAACACTGTGTCAGGCAATATCTTAAGGTACACTGTACACTTAGAACAAAGCCAATCTTTAATGAAAATGGAAGTAAATCCATATTTTAAATTGTCTTGCTGACAACTACAAATTGTACTTTTGTTACAAATGATAGGTTTTACTTTATTTGTTCTACTTTGTAATGTGACTGATGAAGAAGGGTCATATTAAAAATAAGAGAAGTTTCAATTGACCATTTTTTGTGTTATTCACTTATAATATATTTTGGTAATATCTTTGACTCTCAGCTTTTGTGTAGGAATTATTTGTAAATCAACAATACTATTTCTTTGCAAAGTTTAATTACTGTACTTGTAAAACTGCAAACTCCCTTAACCAAATGCACATAAGTGGAGCCAAGTTAGGAAATGCCCCTTCTGGCAGCAGAACATTCAGTCCTGTGTCAAAAGACTCTGATATATCTTAAAACAGTCACCCACAGAAAGAAGCCAGTCAGAAAAGAGCACATAATTCCCTTCTTATGAAAAGCACAGAACAGGGCAATCCACAAAGACAGGAACCAGCTGCTCGTTTAGGGTTGAGGGTATGGGGAGGTAGGGAGTGACAGCTAATGAATGGGTACGGATTTCTTTTTGAGGTGATTAAATTGCTCTATGATTGACTGTAGTGTTGGTTACATGGATTTGTATACAAAATACTAATACACAAAAAACCACTGAATCATACACTTTAAATTGGTAAACTGGTAAATAAATTATATCACAACAAGTTTATTATTAAAAAGAAAGAGAAAGAAGGAAGAAAGCATAAAAGAGAGAAGAAAAATATAAAGAAAATAAAAATAAAATTTTGCAGCTGTTCAAAAAAGAAAAACAAGAAAGCTTTGAATATCTGACTTAACTGAGTGATTGCACAAGGGTCAATTTACACGTTAAAAATTAACCAAACTTAATTTCTTATTTTTCCACATACGAAATATTTGTTCTTCCTTTTCACATATAAAGTAATGATAATATTTTCTTCCTTAAGCCTAGGGGATCATCTTGTATTCTCCCTAGGATGTGAACTCTTACTTTAGAGACAACTGACTTAAAAGATAAGTTTTCTAAAAAATTTAATTTTATTTTTTTTAAGTTCTGGGATACATGTGCAGGTTTGTTACATAGGTAAACATCTGCCAAGGTGGTCTGCTGCACTTATGAACCTATCACCTAGGTATTAAGCCCAGGATGCATTAGCTATTTATCCTGATTCTCTTCCTCCCTCCAATCCCGACAAAGCCCAGTGTGTATTGTTCCCTTCCCTGTGTCCATGTATTCTCATGGTTCAGCTCCCACTTATAAGTGAGAACATGCTGTGTTTGGTTTTTTGTTCCTGCGTTAGTTTGCTGAGGATAACCGCTTCCAGCTCCATCCATGTCCCTACAAAGGATATGATCTTGTTCCTTTTTATGGCTGCATGGTATTCTGTGGTGTATATGTACCACATTTTCTTTATCCAGTCTATCACTGATGGGCATTTGGGTTGATTCCATATCTTTGCTATTGTGAATAGTGCTGCAATGAACATACACGTGCATGTATCTTTATATTCTTTTGGGTATATATCCAGTAATGGGATTGCTGGGTCAAATGGTAGTTCTGGTTCTAGATCTGTGAGGAATCGCTGTCTTCCATAATGGTTGAACTAGAAAAATAAGTTTTTAATCACTAGCTTGCTTCGTAAGAACCTTTGCCATCTTCCATCAGAAAACCAGCATGATATAGTCAAATGAGAAGTTTTGAAACTAAATAGATCTAAATTTGGATTCTAAGTCCGCCACTAACTGGCTGAGACTCATTTCCCTCATCTATAAAATGGCGATTATAATACATATTCCACAGGCTGTCACAAGGATTAAATAAGGTAGTTTATATAAACTGCCTCCTACAGTATCTACCTCATGGTAGATATTCAGAATAATAGTTTTAATTATCTTTTAGTATACCTGGAAGTACCAATACTTTCAGTGATTACTTAAATTTGTCTATAAAATTGCATTATGATACATTTACAAGAAAACTAGAAAAAATATTGCTAACATGCATCTCAGCATTATTTCCCCAAGTTCTGACTAATAAGTTTATTCTCCAATTTGGAACGTTTAGAGGGCTCCTGCCCATTAGAAAATGGGGAAGGAAAGCAAAAAAGAAACAAGGAATATTTAAGGAGTCTTACATGACATGAATATTGTTAAACTAACAGATTTTAGTTTTAAATAGGAACTTTTGACTCTAGTTCTCACACTTAATAACATCTTGCAGAGTAGGAAAGAGGGAGCAACCTTTTAAGAATTACTTTTGCTGTTTTTTTTTGTTTATACATTTTTAAATGACTTTGACATTTTTCATTACAAAATGCTTTTAGCTTTGCATTTTGAATTATGTTAGTGAACCCTGAGGCCAAATGGCAAACATCTAACTTTAAAATCTATTGAATAAATAAAAATAAGTATGCAAGGAGGTTGGTGACTCACTCTCTCTTAAAACAAAAACCCATGTCAAATTCCATTATTTTATCACTTATTTACGAAATTTTTATGCTTGAAGTGTAATGCGTTTGAAGATAGCAAATTGGGAAAATTAGATTCTACTGAGTGCTGAACTTCTCCACACACAATTAAAACCTGCTTGAAAATGTATAATCAACTGAGATAATCAATTATGCATTCTACCTAGAAGAACATTCAGGGAACCTGGATAAATAAGTAGGAGAGTTATGCCTTATTTTAGAAGACAAAGGTATCTGGCCTTTGCTTTCAAGTAGTAAAAAGATTCTCTGAGTAGAGGCTAGCTGACATTTTTCTTCATCATTCTTTGCATCAAAAGATGACTCCAATTGCCCTGTTACAAGAACCTGACAATAAAAAAGTAATTTTATCTCAGTACTTCTGACAGATTGCTTGAAAAGATGCCTCAAAATTACATCAAAATCCAATTTTTGCAGCATGGGCTAGATAAAATTTATTCTAGATGAAAAGGTCTTCCATAAGAATGAAAATTGTATATTTACCATAATTAAATATTATAATAACTGGGAATAAATTTGGCCTGTTGAAATTTCTACTGTAGGGATGATTCTAACAAAAAAAAAAAAAGAATAAATATAATTCTATGATTGCCACTCCTGCTTCTGAGTTAACAGATGAAAAGGCAATTAGGAGAAAGGGATGTCATAAAGTGGGAAATCTCAAAAGGTTCTCAATTGCCATTAAGATGAAAGAGAACAGAAGTATAGACCAGTGAAAAGAAAGACCCTGAGGCAGGACAATTTAAGGAGAATGTTTAAAGACTTGATATGTTAATCTGTTCCACTATAATAACTATTTTACCAATAATGTGTATCTTATATATATAGTATCATCACGTTGCATACCTTAAATGTATGCATTAAATTTATTTTTAAAAAGATGATGCAGAGGGAGGGATGGTAGAATGAAAAAATTAAATTGATGACTTTGCGGAAAGACAACTCAAGTTGGTTCATGAGGTATAAATTGTTCTACCTTTTTAAAAGCTACTAAGACCAAACATTGTGGTAAAACATCAGGCAAAACAAAAATGTCAGGCAGATTACAAACCCAGGATTTTTATTCTGAAAATGAGCTGTCTCATAAAATTTATATTCTATATAAAAGCAATTAGCCTGTTTTAGGAGGAGCCACTGCCAAGGTTACAACTGAAAACAGTCTCAGGATCTCAAGCTGTGGGAACCACCGACATGTTCTTTAAGAACAAAGAAGGAAAAAAAAAGAAGTCTCACTTTTGTGAACATAAATGTACATTCCACTTCACCTGGCTCAGTGAAATTCAGTCCAGTGAAATGTGGACTGGTGGTGAAAGCAGTCATTTACTACATTCTCCAAACGAAACCATTTACAAACTACCTTGTAATGGAATGAATGTTTGTTTCTTCCCAATATTCGTATGTTGAAATCCTACCTCCCCCATTATATGGTGGTATTAGGAATGGAGCCATTGGGTCCTGATTAGGTCATAAGGATGGAGTCTTCATTAACTAGATAAAAAGGATCCCAGAGAACTCTCTTGCCCTCTTTCTGCCATGTGAGAATACAGCAGCAGTCTGCAACTAGGAAGGAGACACGCACAGGAACCTGACCATCCTAGCACCCTGATCTTGGACTTCCACCCAACAGAAGTTTAAGAATTGTTTTCTGTTGTTTATAAGCCACTCCGTCTAAGGTACAGTCATGCATCACTTAACAATGAAAATGCATCCTCAAGTGATTGTCATTGTTGTGCAATCATAGAGTATACTTACACAAACCCCATCTCTACTAAAAAAATACAGGCTACTACACACCTATACTATCGCTCTTAGGCTACAAACCTGTGCAACATGTTACTGTACTGAATACTATATGCAGTTGTAACACAATGGTTAAGTATTTGCATATCTAAGCATATCTAAATCTAGAAATGGTACAGTAAAAATACAGTATAAAAGACAGAAAAATGGTACACCTGTATAGGGCACTTATCATGAATGGAGCTTGCAGGACTGGAAGTTGCTCTGGGTGAGTCAGTGAGTGAGTAGTGAGTGAAAGTGAGGGCCTAGGACATTACTGTGCACTACTGTAGACTTTATAAACTTAGGCTATACTAAATTTATTTAAAATATTTTCCGTTCTTTAATAGTAAATTAACCTTGGTTAACTGTATCTTTCTTACCTTATAAACATTTTCATTTTTAAAAATGCTTTGACTCTTTTGTAATAACATTTAGCTCAAAACACAAACACATTGTACAGCTACAGAAAAATATTTTCTTTGTATCCTTATTCTATAAACTTCTTCCTACTTAAAACTTTTTGTTAAAACTAAAACACAGCACACATATTAGCCTAGGCCTACAAAGGATCAGGGTCATCAATATCACTGTCTTGCCCTTCCACATCTTGTCTCACTGGAAGGTCTTCAGGAGCAATAACACCCATGGAGCTGTCATCTCGTATGGTAACAATGCCTTCTTCTGGAATATCTCCTGAAGGACCTGTCTGAGGCTGTTTTACAGTGAACTTTTTATTAAAAAAAAAACCGGAATATACTCTAAAATAAAGATTAAAAGTATAGTAAATAAATAAACCAGTGACAGATATTATCAGGTATTATAATACATAATTATACAGTACAAGTATTACTGTACATAATTGTATGTGCTATACTTTTGTATGAGTGGCAGCATAGGAGTTTGTTTACACTACTATTACCAGAAATGTCTGAGTAATGCACTGTGCTACTACATTATGAAGTCTATAATATCTCTAAGTGATAAGCCTTTTTCAGCTCCATTAAAATCTTACGGGACCACTGCGATATATGTTGTCCATCACTGACTGAAACATCATTATGAAGCCTATGACCGTATGCTGTTACAGCAGCCTGAACCAAGACACACCTTCCTTCCTTTTATCCTATGTCAAAATTTGGGTAAATCCAAGTAATTTCAGATCTTTGATTCAATGCACCTTGCTCATCTGTCCCACTTAGTAAAGGCTGCTATAATGTTTCCAAACTCTTCAAGGGTACACAGGCCATCTGATGAGTATGTGACAAAATACCAAATAAGAGAACATTAAAATTTTGTCTTTCAAATAAAAGAAATGGGCTGGGTGTGGTGGGTCACACCTGTAATCCCAGCACTTTGGGAGGCCGAGGTGGGTGGACTACAAGGTCAGGAGTTTGAGAACAGCTTGGCCAACATTGTAAAACCCCGTCTCTACTAAAAAAATACAAAAATTACCCGGGCATGGTAGCTTGCACGTGTAATCCCAGTTACTTGGGAGGCTGAGACAGGAGAATTGCTTAAACATGGGAGGTGGAGGTTGCAATGAGCTGAGATCACATGGTTTCAAGAAAAAAAAAAAGAAGAAAGAAATGGGAATGGCTTCATTCATTTTTTTAAAGTTCCACTAAAGGGAAAATGAGGTAAAACTTCAACAGCTGAAAAATAAACACTATAATTTAACTCTAACAATTTTTTTGTGCTAAAGTATGTTTTCTCACTCCCTTCCTCCTCCCCACCACCAGCCCCGGGTTTTTACAGCCATTTAATGCTCCTTTGCTGTAATAGCTGCACTAATGCTGCCTGATGGTAACAATGCTGAGGATAAAAGCTTCCGCAGACTGGTAAACTAAGAGCACACTGGCTTCACTTTCTATCTGTGCATGCTTCAGCTATAAGTAGTTTGGGAGCAAGAAAACACAGGGAAAAGATATTTGCTACGTCCCCGTGTTTCTGGAATAACAGAAACAGATAGCCATGGGAGAGTTCTGCCATATTAATCTGATTTATGGCCACCAACTACCCAAAAGATAGTCCTATGGCCCTCCAGGAAAGTCAGTCATCTCCTGGAGAGTCAGCATCCTTCCAATGGCACTTACATAGTATCCAAGACAGATTGTATCCCAGTTCTGCATGTCTATTCCATAACAGAAAAGCCATTTCCAGATGATTTAGTATTTTGAACTATCAATAAAGAAGACAGTTTTAAACTCCATCCTTGGTTCCCTTGACACCCTAAAGTTTTCACTGTGACTGTGAAAGTGATGTGAACAAAATCTGAAAATTTCTTTTCCTTGACTGATCCGTGTGTGTGTGTGTGTGTGTGTGTGTGTGTGTGTGTGTGTGTTTCCGCTGAAAAACAAGGGAGGGGCTGAAAAACATCCTTTATGAAAGTATAAGTGAACTGATACAATGCACCTATCTCACCGGTGCAGACGTTGTTAAACACGTTAAATTCAAATGAGTTGTACGTGACATGCATAATAATGAGCACACATTTTTATATCCCTTAGTGCTCCTGAAGACCAGGTAGTTTATGCATTAAATGGATTATTTTGGATACAGTACTGCAAGGTCAAAAAATTCTACTGCATCTTAGAAAAAAGCAAACAAAATAAATCAAGGTGCACCATGTAAAATGATGTATGCATTCTGTTGAATTTAATTGAATTCTAATTAAATTACTTGGAGCAAGATAAATTAGATTATTTTTCAAGCACATTTCAGATAAATCTAATGAAGTTTTCAAAGTGAAAAAGGCAGAGCTGGCCTTGTTTAATGACTCGGTTGCTGATATAGTCCTTGGAATGAATAACAGGTCAGCCTGACCTTGGGTCATTTCTTCCTTGAGTGAGACAGATATTACATTAACTTCAGAAAGACTGGCTAACAAGAGACTAGGTTTTAGTTTATGTTGATGGTAAAAAATGTATTGAGGCATTTATTTATGTGGTTTTCCTCCTATTGTTTTTTCCTCTAAGGTTTTTAATTTTTTTTTTTTTTGAGTTGGGAGTCTTGCTATGATGCCAGGCTGAAGTGCAGTGGCATGAATATAGCTCACTGGAGCCTACAACTCCTGAGCTCAAGTGATCCTCCACCTTAGCCTCTCGAGTACCTGGGACTACAGGCATATACCATCATGCCTGGCTTATTTTTTAACTTTTTGTAGAGATAGGATCTTGCTGTGTCACCCAGGCTGGTCTCGAACCTCTTGCCTCAGGTGATCCTCCCACCTTGGCCTCCCAAAGCTGTGGGTATACATGTAAGAGACACTGAGCCCGGCCCTCCTCCAAGGTTTTGAGTATCCTGGCATCTGAATAGTTTCTATTAGGGAGGGAAACTGAGGGGGCTAAAGCAAATGCTCCCAGAAGTAATCCTTTGTTTCTGGCATCCCATAGAAAGATTATGTTAGGGATAAAGGCAGACATTACCTAAAGGAAGGACAGCACAGAACTACCAAGTTGCGGGAAGATTCCCCAAGACTACGGTAGGTTCTATAAATGATAGAGACCTAGATCCACCTCCTCATTCCACTTTGGGGAGGGGGAGTTGCAGACCTGTAAGCAGAATGGATTGTAGGCCATTTAGAAAAGCTGTATCCTAAGGACCAGGGCTCCCAGACCGTGGAGATTCCCGTGTGCAAGGGTAGCATAAAACTGGCAAACCTTCTGGGTTCCAGGCTTGGAAATATGCATATGCATGGTCCAGTGCACTTTGATAAGTATAAGACTCTGAGTCATCTGTATGACACAAGAAGAATGGGTGGGAATGGAAGGAGTGGGATGACAGAGTTTGGGGTAAACTGGGAGTAGGTGAGGGGAACTCCTTTCCCAAATAGCCTAGAGGGAATTTCCTCTGAGTCCAGAGCCAAGAAAATTTGGTGTCAAATTCAATTTGCTTTGTGAAAATCTGTGGAACAAAAGGTCACCGTTTTTTCCACTCTTGGAAAAGTTTATTTCTATTTTGGTTCAGCTAAGAAGCCGTTCATGAGTAAATTATCTTGCTCCATTAACAACGCATCTTTTCCTATACTTTGGGAAATGCCTAGAATTTTATTATGGGCAAGGTTCTTAGTTCCTTTGGTTTGGAGTGGGGACAAGTAAAGTTCAAGGGGATGTGGAAGGGGCAGAAAAGAAAGATTACAAAGCTAAAAGATACTTAACGATGTGATAAAAGATGAATGAGGAGTAGGTTATGGATCATGTGTAATAATATCTAGAAAAGCAGAGTTATTCACATGATGATTATTTTTCTAGAAAAACAACATATAAAATCAAAGGAGAGTGGGTTAAGAACCTGTGAAAGTTATCTAGCCGTAAAGGAATGGATAGTGCCTAATCTATATTCCATTCCATAGTCAATTCCAGGAAGGTGAGAAATGAGGTCCTTTGAAGAACAGAACATGATGGCTGCTGTGATACATATTTCATAAAATGTTTTCTTACAGAGTGTTCTCCTCTGTGCATTCCCAAAGCTATCTGAGATATATTAGTGAGAGAGATGAGAGGCACTAGTTTTCTCACTAACTCCCCCTTTCATGTTTGGCACATATACTTTGGGTTCCACTGACAATCCCAGAATGCATCTATAAGTACTTTGTCATTGATACTATGGGCAAGTTTATTAAAAGTGCATGCCTAGACATAAAGAAAGACTGCTGAGCTGCTTTGGAAGACTTTAAGACCAAAAAAGGAGGGGCAGAAAGAGAGGCGTTCATGATGCAGAATTAAGTCTCCAGCCTCTACTAGTATTAAAATTCCTTCAAGTTATAAATAATGTGACTCAACTATGATAAAATTAGACACTAAAAGAAATAAAAAGGCTTATTCCTAGTAAAGCATACTTGTTAGCATAGAGACCAAAAAAATCTCCAATAGAAACAATTAAAATACCTGAAGGTATTTTAAAATGAGCCTATGTGAAGTGTTTCAGCACTGTAGGGACTTTGTGTCTCTTCAAAGATGAGAGGTCTACACATAGAACAGCGTGCTCACTGAGTTAGTAACCATAGATTACATGAAAGACAAGAGCAGAGAGACTTCTGAATTCTTTACAAATACTCCAATGTAAATGTAGATCATTGCTACATGAGGAGGGTTGCCAAAAAATGTTGCGAATTTACTGTATACCATAGCCAGCTAAAGGCAGGCAGTGGGGACGGGAGGAGGTGTTACATGCTCACAGCAGGGTATCATCGGAAGGGGCTGTGAGACTCTGTCTTTCATGGTGCTTGGTTGACTGCATCACACCCTAGTCAACATGATGGCAATAACTTAAGAGTTTGTGATCTTATGTGTCCCAGATCTTCTCTAAGGCCCAGTGCATGGAGTGGTAACCCAGCTGTCTTTTATAGGATCTCTGGCAGAAGAGAATACCAGGCTCCTGGACCTGATGGAAGACACCACTTCTCCAACTACGTAACAGAAATGGGTCAATACCTGGTGCTATTCTCTCTCTACAAAAATATCTGGAGAAGAACTGGGAGGGAAAGTACATTGGAGAGAATGTGAATTTTGTACAGCATATTTAGTTGTAGCAAGTGTCAGAAATCACCCAAATGTGCTGTTAAAGCTGTAACCTTCCTTCACTCTCTGGGCAGCAGAAGTCTTTAAAGTGTTTAGAAACCAGCAGGTGTTTAATTTGTGTATACAGAGACAGATGCTGAGATCCAACTGGACTGTGTAGTGAGTGGGAAGTTCAGCTGGCCTGCAGAGCAGCCAAGCCAAATGAAGGGCTGGGCAGGGCCCCATACAACAGTCAGCACAGATGGCTGGTACCCGGCATCTAAATGCTTCCAACAGGGGAGATTTCACCATGCTTCCAGCCTCTTCTTTATTTCACATGCATCTTTTTGTTAAACAACATAAACAGTGTTTCTGCTGTAGAAATGTAATACAGAATTCAAGTAGCAAAGAACGTTGCTGAATGGTATTTTAGAGAGTATGCTATGACTAAGAGTTTATAACCCAGAGAGAAATTTTGAAGGACAGAATCATTATTAACTTTTTGGTTTGTTAGCATGTTAACAAATAAGAGACATAATTCAAGTTAGGATAATTTGAGTTTTAATGACCTTCTAGTAGACTCATGAGTCCTGAGTGTACTTGTACACTAAAGATGGGATATAAGGCAGTATTCTTTTCAAAATGCCTAGCAGAATGCCTTGTTTCAGAAGTATAGATCGTAACAAAGAGGATGTTTTACTCATAAGCTTATAGAGAAGTGATGTCCTTGTTCTTGAATTCTACCTGTTTGACTTTTTCTTCCATCTACTGATTTTGCCTTTGTATAACCCCTGTTAAGAAGTAAGCTTTCCAATTGTGTCCCTCACTTTCACAAAACAGGAAGTAAACACTCAAACTTTAATTCTGGAAAGCTGGAACTTAGGAGTGGGAAGTGTAGAAGGAAGGGGAAGAAGAGGCAGCAGGCCAGCCCTTGATGTTCATTTCTGCTGCTTTGTGGAGGGAAGTGACTGCAGATCTCTAAAATGGCACAAGTCATTTCTGAGCCGCTAGCTAGGTATGCACACCTTGGAGGGCTTTTCTTTCAAGTACTGTAATTTTTCTAGTCTCTGGCTCCACACCCCAAAAAAGGCTTGCCTCAAAGGGTCATACTCAGGAAGCAAAGGCAAACAGAGTGGGCTTCCTACGTGTTGCTGACCACATCCAGTCACCTTGGTCTAGGTCTCTGCTGCAAGTTCACCTTCAGATTGTATTTATTAGACTCTTGCCTATTGTGTGGTGTTATTCTGGGACTCAGCACTATTTACTGACCAGTCTCCACCAACCACCTGCTACTCCGAGCAGCTCATTTGTGGACTAACATATTTCTCCTGGCTCTTAGGCCCCGGGAATGCTGAATCAGAGCTGGAAGTAGCCAACATTTCTAATTCCCTGTTTTCAACTGGACTCGACAGATGATAAAATAAGTGTTTCAAAGGCAGAGAGGAGAATTTCATAGTAAGCAATGAGATAATGGACTATAAGACACAGCCAAATTACTTTCCTCTCTGAAGCAAGGTGTCTTGTCCAATAAGGCATTCTTCTCTCAGGCCTAACATCCACCGGAAGCAGTTCATCTTTGAACACAGTATCCAGGCCTTCCCTGCACAGGAAGTTTCTCCTTTTCTGATGTCCTGTTGCTTGCATCTCTTGCTGATATATCTTTATTAACCTCAGATTTCATAAGAATTTGAACTTTCAAAAGTGAGTTTTGTTTAAATTTCTAGAGGAGACAGAAGGACACACACAAACATGTGACAATTATATTCAGACTGTCCTGATCGTCTGAGAGACACTTAAAGAAGGAAAGGTAGCAAGCATGAGGAAGGGACAGGTGTTGACCAAGAAGGTTCTCAATGGAGAGACAGGCCAATGCTTCTAGGAAGCAGAGCACTGGATTACTCCACACTGCCATGCATGGCAGGCACTGGGCTCCAGAGAATGCCCACAGTTCCAGAGACTGTGACAAGGGAGGTCACAGCAGGTATGGCCACCTCTCGGAGTCAAGTCAACCATCAGTAAATTAAAGAACCCACTATTTTTATATTCTTAAAAATCTAGAAGCAGCAACAGCAACAAGAAGATGATATTCTGGATCTCTGCATTACTAGAAGGAAAAGAGAAAAAAAAATTCAAAACTATTTCTACTTGAGAGCTAAAAGCTGTTTCCTTTAAATTTAACTCCAAAATAAAAATCATGAGAAAATGTTCCTCCCTCTGGTAATTCTGCACAATGCAATATTTCTTTGCAGTGAAAATTGGCCTATTTTATTCTATCAATATGATTAACCTTTCTATAAACTTGTTCTATGTGGAAATTCATTTTCTTTTCTATCCAGAAATGTTGTCATTTACGTATCTAAAAACTAGTGTTAGTGGGAAGAAATGATATCTTTTTTCCAGAACCTAAAAATAGATGTGCCACTTAATTTTGAAAAAGTTTCTCAGTCAACGCAAGTTTTCTACTCATTCACAGCCCTGGGATTACATGCATTTGCAGCTGGGTTTCATTTTTAATTCTTTTCTTTCTTTTCTCTCTTTTTTCTTTGCCATCAGCCAATTTCTGTCTGCAGAGCTCTGTGGACAACATCCTCCCCCTGAACCCAGGAGCAGATCACATTACTGATTCTAGGAAAATACCCTTTCAAGTGTCATGCAGAAATCTCTTGTTCAGATACAGCATATAACTCTTGAATCTATTCTTCCCAGAGATTTAGAGCCATTCCAGTCACATCTCACATCCAGATGTAATATCCAGGGAACCATATCGAGCCAACTGTCAACCCCCTTCCTTCCTCTACTGGAAGGACTGCCTTTCCCATATCCATGCCTTCCTCTAGAAGTAGCATGAGCTCCTGTGTTGTCTTGACCACTCAAAAAGTCATGACTACCATGTTGATACCAAGGAGATAGCAAGGTAATACGCCACCCCTTCTGCATTTCAGCAAAGTGAGTAGGACAAGATTAAATAAAAGGAATGACTGTAATGGTGGAACTTGACAAATTAGTGAAGGATATAATTGAGAATAGAATCTTCCAGATACTACTCAAATCATTCCCTATGGGAAAATATCTTGGGGCATCTAAGAATATGTGCCACAAAATGAAAGGGAATAAAATGTCTCTACTCAATCATTCTTTACTGAGAGAAATAAGCTCTTATACAGTGACAATAATAATAGTCATAACTAACATTTATTAAGCATTTACTCTAAAGGCTTTACATGGAATAATCCTATGCAGCAACCTCAGAAAGTAGATATTTTTATTGTCTCCATTTTATGGATGAGGAAACTGAGGCACAGAGTAGTTTAGCAATTTGCCCAAGATCTCATAGTCAGCAAGTGGCAAAAAAAAAAATGTAATCCAAACTCGTTCTAATTCCAGCACTTGAGTTCTTAACCAGAAATCACACAGCAACACACAGCTACAAACACACATACCATCTAAAGGCACACAAGTATGCCAAACATGCATTGCACTGCTTTACTCACATCACTACTTGTATTTTACTTCATTTCCCTTCATATATTTTGCCCTCACTAAGTCTCCACTGTTAGAATTTACATCACTCTGATCCAAAGGGCTATGAAATGATGTGAGATGGGATAGGTTAGGGAAGGAGAAACAAGATGCAATCCGTTCTCAAAGACCTCTAACTATCTGCTTGGGTTTCTTGAAACAACAGCTTCTTAAGAGTAGGGCTTGTTCTTTGGATTATTTATTAAATCTGTATATCCATTTTTTGAGGTCCTTACAAAATAGTAGTAAAAAGGATGAATCAAACACCTGACACTTTGGGAGTTTACAGGATTTTCTTAACAAAACCCTTTAATATATTATGTGGTATTACTTATTTCTAGAAAAAGATGTTTAAGAAATAAAAGATCACTGATCTTAGTGTAAAGACAAAATGATTCATCAGTAAGGTGATATATATTACTTATATCAATATATACTTAGGTACTTTTACATGTATATATGTGAATAATATGATATAATATAATATAATGAAGTAAATTCACCTATCTTTGAATGCCAGAATGCAATATTTACAGTTACTATATTAGAAAATGCAAGCTTTCATGAATTTATACTCATGAAAGTAGAAAAAGTGAAAGCACCTATTTTTAAATAGCAGGAGCAATACTTATATCCTCCTGTATTGCTGATGGCAGAGCAAACTAAGAAGCAATAATATTCATATTCTTTGACACTCTCAGTAATCGCCTATCTGATAATTTACTATAAGGAAGTCATCCAAAAGATGGAAAGCTAGACTTGCATCACAATTATTATTCATAATATAAAAATTGAAAATGACCTAAATGTTATTATAACTTAATGGCTCATTAAGTTGTAGTGCATCAACTTAATTGAATAGTAGGCAACAATTTCCTATCATTGCCAAAAGATTGTAGAGGTATAAAAATGCTTAAAATATAATGCTAAGCAAAAAACTCCTTAATAAAAATTGTTTCTGTGCTTTGACTACAACTGCATAATAGTATTTTATGAATATTAACAGAGATTTCTTTCTTTGTTTTATGCTTTCTTTGTATGTTACAACTTTGATGAATCAATAAAAAAATCTTACTTTTGAATAGATCCTCCTCTCTTAAATTAATCATGGAGTAACTTGAAATTGCAGGAAAAAAATATAATGAATTAAAAACCTTGTGTGTGTTTGGAGAAAGTGTGCTGTTGGACTAGCCAGCATATATGCTGACTATGCCCAACCTTCTAGTTTAACCAAATAGTGACATTTCATATTCGTGGTATGAGGCCAACACTTGCTACCTTGCCATGTCAGATATTTTATGAAGATTAATTAGAAGATTGTAAAGTATTCTGAAGCAATTGCATGAAAAAATTCTACTTATAGAAAACATAAAATATTTATAAAATCTTTACATCATTTACCACTTCCTTTATTGGCTTTAGTTCTGTTACTTTTATTTAAATGATTTATGTTCTCTGAGCACTTTACTGCAATCCAGCTCAAATCCTGTCTGACTGGTAGGACAGCGTAAAAAGGTACATGGTAATAGCGCTTCATGCATACAAAGTAGTGGCAGTTCTCTGAATACAAAATTGCACATACAATTGGAAAAAAAATACCTTAAGAGATAAAAGTGTTTCTGCATTTCTGAACATTTGGCATTGTGTAATGCAATTGGCCAAGTGGACCTTTGGTGAATTCTACCCAAAAAACTACCGGTAACTTTTCTTAAATTACAAATTCCTCAGAAAGACACTATATTTTTTTCAGAAAACCAGTTTTTTTCACTTGTTTCTGAGGAAGAAACTATCTTCAGCTTTGCAGATGAAGAAACTGAAGCACACACCTCTTAAGAAGTCTGTCTAGACTACTACTAATAATAGCTAAAATTTATTGAAATCATGCCATGTGACAGGCATTTACATAGCATTTTACAGCTACTAAGTCATCTCATCTTCACAACAACCCACTGATGAAGGTACTTTTACTATTTCCATGTTATAGTTGTGGAAACAGCTCAACAGAAGTTAATACTTTGCCCAAGTCTTCAAACTAGGAAGACGAATATCTCAAATACTGCTTAAATAACATAATGCTAAACATGTTTTAGAATTGTAAAGTGTTTTGGAAATATTATGTAGTTTAGAAGCCATAATCTCAAGGGATGGAGAGTTTGGGACTGAAGGTGATACATCTGAGACTATAGGCAACATAACAAAGAGAAAAATGAATGACACTTATCCAGTGTTCTCATATTCATTGAAGAAATTCCTAAAATATCATATGGCTTTTACAGCTATTATTAAACTCTGTCTCAGAAGGCACAGTATAGGATCTATGTTTAACCGTATCATATATAAATAAACTCTTAAATATGTAAAGGTTGTTCCTGTGGTGTCACTGACTTAGTATTCATCATATTTTATTACCCAAAATTAAGGCAAGGTCTTCCATTTCATATCCTTGATTTTTCCCTCTCTCCTACAGCACAGGTCCAATCTATTTGCAGCAAGTCCTGCTGATTCGATTTCCAAAACATCTCTCAAATCTACCCCTTATGCCTGCAACCACCACCAATACCCTCATCCCAGCCACCATCTCCTCTCTAGATCTAGATTCTTGTGACTGTGCCTTGTCTTCTCACCCTCATCAGAGTCCCCCTTCAATCCGTTCTCTATTACGCAGCTAAAGGAATCCCCAGGAAATGCAAATCACCCCAAGTAACTCCTTGGCTTAGAAGCCCTTGACACTGGAACTTCCTCCTCCTTTTTTACTTATCTCCAGCCACTCTGGCTCCTGGACAGTGCTTTCTGCACCTGGATCTTTATGCCTGCTTCTTCCTATTCCTACTATCTGGAATGCTCACTCACTCCATCCTCTTATACTTCCCTCCTTAGAGAAGCCACTTCTTATCTCCCCACCTGAGACCCTATTATCATTATTTTCTACTATTGCTCTCATTGATTTTCTCTAAGGCTCCAATCGCAATCCATAATTATTTGATTTATTCATTTGCTTACTTATTTACTATGTGTTTTCTCAACTAGACACCTGGTTCCTTGAGGATGGGGCTCAGGTATCTCTTGTGCATTGCTTTATCTTGCCTGCCAAGCACCTTGCCTCTCACATAGGAGATACTCAATAAATATTCTATGAATGGATCAATAACAATCTAGTGAAATATTAGAAAAGGAGTAACAAATGTGTTGAGTAAATATTGCTTAATCATGTATTTTCATGAAATATCCAACATTAAAACACTAAGCTTCAAAGATAAAAATTTTAAAGTAGCCTAGTGCAGCACTCATAACTTGGCAGGTTATTTTCTAAATGTCTGACCTGAATTAACTCATCTAATCCTAACGAAAGCCTCTAAGGAGAGCACTGTTTGTATCTTTCCTTTACTGATGAGACACTAAGCCCAGGAAAGTCAGCAGTCTCTTGCTAGTGAGGGGAGTGCTGGAGCTGTCATCTCTAAAGGCTTAACTACGGACTATTCTGCTTCTCAACGTAAAACTCCAAATGTATATGTTCTGAAATTATTTTTTTATAAATGTTCTAAACCAGTATCACTTCTAACTCAGTTAGCATTTCCATGGCCAAATGTTAGCAGAAATGTCTATTGCCCTAGGAATAAAGCCAAACAAACTAAAAAAAAAAGAAGAATGATTATCCACAGGCAGTAGCCCAAGAGCTGCTCCAGGCCACTGAAACCTGCTTGCTCTCCTCTATCCCTGATCTGGCCAGTTGAGAGTGGATGGAATGGTATCAATGAGGGCACATGCCTTTTCTCCAACATCTCATCAAATCACAGATGTCATCTGGCTTGGCTTGCTAGATCTCTGGTGCACTGGCAAACTCCTATCTTAGAAACATGTTAAGAGAGAACCAGCTTGGGGGTCTAGTGATAAGGCTGCCCACCCACTGGGAATCTGAGAGAGTTGTCTTATTTTATGAATGCTAACAGAAGGGAGAAACTCTGGAGAAACAAGGCTATGAGGCTTAATTTATACTACCCAAGGAAGCCAAAAATAACTCAGTACATGCTCACAAATAAACAGGGCTAGTTATAGCCTAGTTCTTGCTCTTCCCAAAATTTTTTCAATGGCAAAATTTGTTCATTTTCACCTTTCAGAAAAATTCCAATAAATAGCTACATATCACATGTCAACACAAATCTACAGTAAATATGTGAGCCCCCCAAAATACCATAAATGAATAAAAACCAACTGCTCACAGTTTTATCTATGTAACTGGCATCTTTTCCCAAACAATTGTGTGGTTAAAATAGCACAGAGGGAAAAGTGACACATTACTACTATAAAAACAGATTTTAGCTAGTATAGTAGTTTTAAATCAGTAGTCTAAAAGGAAAACTTGAATGCTTAATTCTGAAAATATCATTTTCTTCTTGTTTTCTCTAAATAAATGGGTTCTTGATTTTTCTCTTATATATGAACATGCCTGCAAGCACGGGTATATTTTAAGTCATATGAGTTTGTGCAAATAGTTTCTTATGCCGTCAAGACTCGAATGTGGGAGTAAATATTAGAAGTTGAGCTGCAGGATATCCTTCTAGCATTTCTTCTGTCCATGGTTCCTGGGTGACTGAGTTTTGCTTCATTATAATTTACTAATCATTCATCTTGCCACCATCTATTTTGCACATTGTGAAGAATATTGAGTTGTAGAAAGATATAGGTCAGGAGCCATAAAGAATGGCATTTAAAATTGTAACTTTAGGTTGTTTTTATAGTTTAGGTTTTTAACAATACTGTGACAATATACGGAATTTTCTGAAGTGTTCCTGAGATGAAATTTGAGTATAAGCACTTGAGTCTTACCCAAAAGGAGAAGAGAAAAAGGTTTGTAAATCAGGATTTGCGACTCTCATCAGGTTTAGAACCGTCAAATGATCATGGCAGGTTACCTTGGGACATTACCCAATGCAGGTCTAGTCAGCTTGGGTCGGCTCAGTAACAAAACAAGAGCCTGTAACCTCAGTCAGACGGAAGACAGCAGAGTTCTTGGGTCCTCTTCTTGCTACCAATGTGGGTGTTTGTTGTTAATATTTTGTTTCTCTCCTTTTTAAACAGAGATCAGAATATGAAGGTCCCAATACATGAGGGCTCTTGGCCTCCAAGACCGAAGAGCACAATTTAGAGAAAGAAAATTATTACCCTAGCACTTTCATGATTTTATCTTTTAAGCCAAGCCAATCAGATTTAATGGTCTTTGCCTTTTAGCCCAAAAAGTAATTATATACTAATTTAAGATCATGAGATTCTGAGTGTCTGCATGACCTAAAGAGACATACAGTCCAACATTTTCATTTTAGAGTTGAGAAAAATAACATTCAGAGAAGTTACATGAATAATCCAAGGTTATAACTTGCTAGTGGCAAAGCTAATACTGGAGGCCAGATCCCCTAACTCCTAATTCAGATATCATCTCTCAGTCTCCAAGAGTTCTTCATCTTTGAGAAAACTATTGGTCTCTCAAGAGACAAATTTTCAAAAGAGAAAGGGCAGCTTTCTTCAGGTCTATGATTTGGATTTCTGATGCAGATGCATTTATGGAAGCTAATTTGCTGTGTACAGGATTGACCATTTTACTGACCTTGTCACCTCCCAAAGACAGTGGCAGGCTGAGCCAACACTGCTTACCCTGAGCTCACTAAACGGATCCCTAAAGGTCTTCCTACAAGGAGTTCTATAGTTCACCTAAAAGCAAGTGCCTCTAGAATTATTATTTTGACTCAGAGTTTCCAGATACTCTCACCAAGGGGACGAAAGTGGACATTCAGTTTAAGCAAGCTGTTCCAGAGAATGGTGCAAGGTTTTGACAAGAGATAGGAGCTCATTGTGGGCTACAGGGTGTTAATTCAGAAGTGCTACCATTTTAAGACTAGTAATCTGTCATTCTTTTTAGGGAAGACCAAAGGTTGCAGAGATGCATCATGTCCAAAACTGGCATTTTCCAAAGCACTTGCATGTAGAAGAGCAAGGCAAAGAAAGAAGTCACCTCTTTAGAGTGCACATAGGCGATTTCTTTTCTTGCCATTTATTAAATATTTTGTCTGTTTGTGTAGAATCCATCTCCATGGTAACTCTGTAAAAAAAATCTATCATTTGGGATTGAAATTCTAAGAGTGGTCTTTTAACACCTATCAAATATATTACCTTGGATGATCAATTCTACTCCACAATAGTTAAGTGCTAGAGTTAAAGCAAAGTATAAGCTTTGGGCTGAATTCGCCTATTAATTTAGGCAAAAGTGAGACTGTTTTCCTTTAAATCTTCTGGGTGATTGCCTTCACCTTCCACTTTCATTGAACCTGGAGACATAGCCAGAGAAGTGTTTCTCCCAGGGTTTTATCTCTAGTTTATAGATAGGTATTTATTATACAATATAAATGGAATATAATACAAGCTAACAAAAAAGGGCTTTTGAGAATAAATACTATTCAAACTACCAACTACCCAGCACTTTCACTGAAAGTAAAAGCTGATCTTTTTTTTTTCCCAGCTATTAGATGAGTTGGCTGCTGCCAGCTAGCTGTCTAATTTCTTCTTTCCTATCGCCATCTCTGTTTCTATTTAACTTCCTGCTTTTAGCCCACAGCCTTGGACTCCTACTAGTTGATAAATGTTCCAAAATTTTCAATACTCTTCCCTATGCCTTATTCATCACTGGGCCTCTATTAGGTGTCGGGTATTTTATTTTAAAGCCAGCTCTTAATTATTTGGATGCCAATTAGCCAGGGTCTGGAATTAACCAGAGTCTGCTTTTTCTCCTTTTCTTTGTGGCTGCCTGCCTTTTGGCCACAGCACAGCTTGTTAGTTCCTTCATGAGAGAATGAAGGGCAGAGTTGAGATAGAGATAAAAGCCCAGGGACTGAAATAAGTCCATTTTGTTGTTTGTTGGAAGCTCTGGTTAAAAGTTTGGCAAGGTAGTATACTAAAAGCACACAATTAAAGTAAACTTTCTTTATCATGCACATCTCATCTTCTAAGCCTTTCTAGATTCTCATTGCTGGGGTTAAATTGGAAACTGGCAGAATTGCACTGGGGACCTTATACTGTGGCAGGAAAAATAAAGTTTCTCTGACTTGGCAAAAACGTGTTTAATGAGCAGCTTTGCTTGGTACTGAATTCTTTCATTTCAGCAAGCACAGGGCACTCAGCCATTGGAAATCAAGCCTACCGTGCTGTCACAGGTTCACCACAGCTGAGCTGCAGTGCTACTGGCTGACAATAGAGTTTATGTTTTTGTTGAATTTTCATGTTTTTTTTTCCTGAGTAAAACAAAAAATAAGGAGAAAAAAAAATGAGGGAATTGGGAGTAAAGATGTTCTTATATTGGACAGGCAAAAATGTCATGCTAAATTCTTCAATTATAATAAGTTAGTATATCATTATTTTGCATCACTTGAGATACAAAATTATCACTGGGCCCTTAACTGCACTCTAAAAATAAAACTAGAGTTCATTTTTATCAGCTTCCTATTTTCTAAGAGTAATTTTAAATTAAAAAAATATAACTTTGAAATGGGAGAAATCTTTCCCTCACAGGATTTGATGACAACACTGACTTCTGAAAGACTAGGACAGCTATTCAAATGGAGGGAGTGTGAGGAATTTATTCTGAAATCCCCAACTGAACTGTCATTAAATCATCTAATAATTTGTATTTTATTGGTATGTAAATATCTGGTCACTGTATTTTCCCTCATATCTTTCACAGTGTGTAGCCAATGTCTCTGAGAGTCTTCCTCTCAACTGAGCAAAAGATAAAGGAGAAAGAACTTGGGAGGCCATATAAATGATAAATTTAGATAGAAAGAGCAATGTGATTCCCTTGAGGGTGATGTTAAGCATCACAATGCATTTCTAGTGAATGGCAGGGATATCTTTGGAGATAAAAATTTACATTAAATGTGATCTAAATGTGATTCTGCATGAGAGGTTGGTTAGTTGAAATGATCCTTAAGGAATTTCACTAAGAAGGTATTTGTACAGTGGAAAAGAGTATTGTCAGACAGCACTGGGTTCACATCTTTGCTCTGCAGTTTACCAGGGGTGTGACTCTGAGCAACACACATAATCTCCATGGACTTCAATTTTCTCAACTATAAAATGACAATTATAACTTTCAGTGGTTCTATGAAGATTAGATTATATCTGTATAAAAAGCCCTTAAGATGGTGTCTAGGTTACAATGTATTTTCAGAGGTTAATAGTTATTTAAGTTCCTTTCAACTTTCTAAAAATAGAGTAGTACCACAGATTCTAACTTGTACCTGAGTAGCTCCTCTGAGCATCTAATAAAATAAGCAGTGAGCATCATCAAGCTACTGCTTGCCATGGTGAATCAGGGAATCAATACAAGAAACAGATGCAAAATCAATTTTACCTATTCTTTGGCCTTTTGATAGCTCTTAACTCTAAACCTCTTTTCATTGTTACAATTTTAATCTATTTTTAACTGTCACCCTATCTTCTTTTAAAAAGATTTGAGTTTACGTGAAATAAAAAAAAATGTATATTTCTGATAGGACTGCTAAAATCTTCAACTAAAAAGAGAGTTTAAAGGACAGTAGCAGGAGGAGAAAAAAAGATGATCATGCTGGGAATTAGAGATAATCATTTAACTACTGCAATTTAGGCTTCAGTTCTACATTGAAAGTCCTGGCAGCCAAGGCAAAAGGTTTCTTTTCATTATTAAATTATTTAGTAATCTCAGTGGATTAATTTCTGCTTGTGTTGTTTCAGCGCAGAATCTTTCAAGGGGTTATGTACCTTTCCTGGGGTTCCAATTCACCCATCACCCTCAATTATCATTTTTTGTCCATTTAGGTCTTCACTTTTAATGTATAATGAATTTATGATTTGTCTATTATTTTGAATTATCTTGAGAAAAGTGGAAATTATATGTAATCAGAAAACATGAACCAACAAACTTATGTTCACAGAGACTAAACTGTGTGAAAAAAGGATTGATAAGTTGTAGGGGGTAACATGACCAAATCTGTCCATCCTAAATTTACATATACAGCTATAAAGGGAATTCCCTATCTTTGAGGGGATTTTAAGCGTCAGTCTGCATCTGTATGCATGCATCAACATGTATTTCTAAAATAACATACGTTCTCCTCTACTCTTAGAATAAATTAAATGCAATTCTCTGTGATGACAGGGCAGTTAGTTGATGTGGCCATTAAGGACCTGGTATTCGTACAAACGTGGGTGGGTGGATTTTCAGGAATTATCCAGATAGCTCAGGCTTCATTAGTGTGGTCTCAACTAACTCTCTTTGTAGTATCATTGCTTGTTACCTAACAGACATAAAGGATTTAAAAAAAAAAAGTTTTGCTCTGAATATAATTCTTTGGGTTTTGGGAATTTCCATATAGTTCCCCAAATTGTACCCACTATCTACTCCAGGCCAGGCACTGTACACAGTGGGAAACCATCTGTGTGTTTATATTGGTAGTCAAATCAGCCCAGAATAAATAAAAAGATGCTCTTGAATTGGGGGCTTATACTACCCAACCTGAGTCTAGAGGCTGGAGTGGTCTTTGTTTAAACTATGGTCACAAGGTGCTATTTTCATGCCACCTGCCTCTTCTGGCTTCTGTGTCAAAGATTATCCTTTTTGAGATGTGACCTTATTATTTTCACAAAGACTTTCATCATGTTTGATTTCCCAACTTATTTTATCTCTTGTCTCATCATCTGTTGTATACTCAGTTTATTAAGCTATATAAGTACGAAATGTGTTATTTATGTAATTTGAATTAAATGCCTACAAAAGAGAAGCCACAGTAGCCACGATGTCTCTCAAAAAATGTGAGCCTGCAGAAATTAGCTGGGCATGGTGCCAGGCACCTGTAATCCCAGCTACTCAGGAGGCTGAGGAGGAGGGAGGCAGAGGTTGCAATGAGCCAAGATTGCACCATTGCACTCCAGCCTGAGTGATAAGAGTGAAACTCCATCTAAAAAAAAAAAAAAAAAGAGTGCGTATTATTTCATCATGTAAAAATGAGCATAATATGTTTCCTAAACATTTCATGTAAACTGCCAAGATTGACGCTATGTTGAGTGATTCACATGGGTGCATCAAAATGTACACAATGGTGCTGAATAAACAGCATGTGAAAATGATTTTTTGGTACAAAATTATCACATTCTAGACAGCATTACTGTAGACTAGACAATAATATGTAAATCTCTTTAGCTATCTAAAATAAGAAAACATTGTTACAGTTGAATTATTTTACATCATCTGGTATATAAGCATCCTATTCTACATTTAAAAAAAAGCAGAAAACTTATGCTCCATTGCTTTCCCTCAAACACAAGAAAGAATGACAACTGAGCACTACTTACCTTACTTTAAGACACTGTGTATTTTGAGATCTATACTCACATAGTTTGTTAACATCTCTTAGTCCAATGTAAGTTTAATAACACCTTAAGCTAATTTGGAGGAACTTCTGTTTAAAAACAATGATTATCCTTTTAGTTCAAGAAGAATCTATGTCTGAACTGTAGGAAAAAAATGCAAACAAACAAAAAACCTAAAGCATCTCTATCCCTAGAAGCTGCCATTTTCATCTCAGGGTTTTACATTTACATCTTGCCATGGGTTTCAATAAATCAGTGGTGCATGTGTGCACAGCAGTATGCTATTCAGCTGTACTGGGAAAGAGACTCCTTAGCTTCCAGACCCGTCCCTTCCTGAAATGAGTTCTGCTGTTTACCCAATAAATTTGTTACTTTAACCACATATGAAAGTGTTCATGAAAACTCAGAGACTCCTGGATTCTTTTAAAAATCTGTTTCAATGACAACTTGATTAAAAAAAGGACAGAAGATTTGAACACACATCTCACAAGATATATAAATGGGCATGAAGCATATGAAAAGATGCTCTATATCACTAATCATCAGAGAATTGCAAATTAAAACCACAATAAGAACAGAAATAGACACTTGCAGCAACTGCATTCTGAAAACGTAAGCAGAAGGAAAAGAAATGACATATTTGCTGGGAGCAATCTTCTGAAATTATCAGAGATGATTTTTCTTGGTAACAAGGGTCAAAAATTTGGAGCCAAGTTTATCACTCTGATAAACAGAAGTAGTTGACACGAGTCCAGGGTAAAATTTTTAAAATTAAAGCATTATTCACACACAATAAATTTATCAGGGTTAAGTGTATCCCTACTAGAATGGCTAAAGTTATAAAGGCTGATGACACTGATTGTTAACAAAGATTCAGAGCAACTGGAGCTTTCATATGTTGCCAGTGAAATGCAAGATGGTATGCACACTTTGCAAAACTTTATAAAATTACACACACATTACCTAAGTGAGCCAGAAATTTCCAGGACCAGATGATTACTCATTAAAAATGAAAATATATGTCCACACAAAATTGCATATGTTAATGTTCATAGCAGCATTATTCATAATAGCCAAAAACTGCAAGGAACTTGTATCTTTCTCAACAGGTGAACAGATACGCAAATTGTGCTATAATCATATCATGGAACACTACTCAGCAATAAAAAGGTATGAAATAGTAATGCATACAACAACATGGATGAATCACAAAAATATGCTAAGTGAAAGAAGTCAAACTCAAAAGATAATGCACTGTGTTTGACTTCATTTATATAAAATTCTAGAAAAGGTCAAACAATAGTGACAGATGCAGATCTAGGGCTACCTCAGTCTGGGCACCTGAAGTGATTTACTGCAAAGTGGCTTGAGGAATCTTTTTAGGGTGATGGAAATATTCCATATCTGGGTTTTGGCGATAGTTGCATGATTGTGTACAATTACTCAAATTCATTAAACCACACATTTGACATTGATAAATTTATTGTATGTGAATAATACTCTAATTTTAAAAATTCTACCTTGGACTAGTGTGTCAACTCATTCTATTTATTACAGAGTGATAAACTTGGCTGCAAATTATTAACCCTCATTACTAAGAAAAATCAACTCTGATAATTTCAGAAGATTGCTCCCAGGAAACATGCCATTTCTTTTCCTTCTATTTATGTTTTCAGAATGCAGTTGCTGCAAGTGTCTACTTCTGTTATTTTTCCTCTCTCTCTATTTGTTCTATGCCGTAAGCAATAAGCACATTGTCATTGGAGAAGTAAGCTGCTGTGCAATATTGAGCATCCCTTCACTTAGGAAAATATAGTAGGAATTCTTTGTAAGACTCTTTTGAAAATGTTTATACTGATAAAGTTGATAATATTTCGAATCCAATATTTGCAAATAGGGTCACTGGTACAGTTAGGTATAAATCACTAACTGCTCACTCAACTGCTGCAGGTCTCAGGATGACCATCTCATTTTGGTAAAGAAGAGTGAGGCCTACATAATGCCTCAGATGGCAGAATGAAAGTCATTTGTTCAAGTTACAGGGTTTGTGTATGTACAAAAATAAACCCTCTCAAATCTACAACTATATGAAATTAGAATGTGCTGCCTGGTTCACCTGCCTGCACTAGAGATAATGAAGCCAAGGGTTGGATACACATTAGTGCAAATGTCACAGACGTTATCTCAGCATTGGCTAGGAGGGTGAGGCTGCTTGGTCTCTAAGGTCTCACTCAATACTGAGATTCCATTATTTGATTAAGTTAGAAATAGTCTCCTATCTGCAGTTTCAGCAAAGTCATGGGTCAAAATTTAGACTGCACAGGGAATGAGCTAGTGGTCATAGACTGCTTGTTTGAGCAAGTTTGAGAAGTTGGCCACAAAGAAAAGAAATAAAATAAGAATGAAGTGATGAGCATCACAAGGTATCAGCAGGCCCTAATGGAACTCCTCTCCTCTCCACCTTTCTTTAAGAACATGGATTTTGAAGACAACAGAAAGCAAGCAAGTTGAAAAGGGAAAACTAAAGTGATAGAGAGAAAGAAAATGAGAGGATATTGTGTAGGCTCCTAGATATTGCATTCAATCAAGACACATTTAACGTCCACAGAAGACGGACTTTATTCCTATGAATTCCCTCAAGATTTTTATTTTCTGCAAAGTTGCAAAATGTCGACCACACTTGCATTTATTCTATAATCCAACGATCGTCAAACTTGTCTATGTGTACCCATGGAAACTTTACAAAGGTTTGCAAGCATGGTCAGTTTGAAGGCAATCTATTTCTGTGTCATCTGCTTCTCTAGGCATGCTTTCCTAAACAGATCTGCCTGATAACTTACAGACGAGTAGCATGCCAGCTCTCTTTTCTCACCTCTCTTTCACAATCCCCATTCTCCCACTTTATAAAGTGGCATGCCTCTTACCCATACTATCTCTCCCTATTGCGGGCAGGGAGCCCTGGTATGTAAAGAGTATTTGGGGGCACTACACAAAAGGACAGTTTGAAGTACTTCTTTCATTAAGGCACCAAGTTTGTCTCTCATATTTGAAGTCTGTCTCACATAAATATGAATTATTTCAAGGAGGAAGTAAACATTTCCATGGACTTCCAACAGATATATATTAAATCTTCAAATAAAAAAAGAAACACATATTGAGGGGAAGTTGATATTTTATATTTTCTTTTTAGGAGAGCTATATTAACTTTTTAACATTAACACTTTTCCTAACTTTAGCCAAATGTTTATTGGATATGATAAATCCATAATCATTTTTTTCACTTGAGTGCAATTCTGTCATTTTGTCAACAGATGCTCTGCTCGTGTATTCACTCTCACATAAGGCCTCAGATGGCGGAATGAGGGTCATTTGTTCAAGTTTCATATTAAGCTACCAGAGTTATGTGGCACCTGGGTAACATGCAAGAAGAAAATTTAAGAGGTAAGATTAAGAACTAACTGAACTGCATATATAGAGCTGTATAAGTCTCAGGTTCAAAGGGATACCTGGTGTGGCACCAAGAACACACCCTGCTGGCCAGTTTCAGAATCATTCTTCTTGGGGGCACTTTGACAAGCTCATTTAAGAGGAATTATATAGACACTGAGGAATTTTATAGACACTGAGACTTAATATTTGGTGGGAAACCCCCCAAAAGACAATTGATGTTAAATGTTGTGTGCATTGTAAAATACTAGAAAACATGTATTTTTATTCTAGGATAAATAGAATAAAGTGTTATCATTAAAACTGCCACTCTGTCCTCGATTCCTCCATCACCTCACCTTTCTCCTTGTTGGTATTGTTATTTCCCTTCTACTTCCATGTGTTAACCAACATGTGCTCAGTGCACACTTGCCATGTGGTCAGTACATCTTCTGTTACTGCAGAAGGTGATGTTTAGCTTTGATGCACCAAGCATGAATCATTCTTCTTGGGGGCACTTTGATAAGCTCATTGAAGAGGAATTATGGACAAAGCTGTACCTGAGACACTCTGGTGGACCAGCCACAAGGTTTGAAACAAAGTTGTGTCTCTGTATACGATAGAGACTGACCTTGATGGTGATGCTTAAGGTTAAGGCTAGCCTTCTTAATTGCACATACACTATTATCTTATTTTACAGAAGCAATGATATCCTAGAAGCTGCTCCTCTGACCAGTCATTTTATCCTTTCAGTGGTTAAAATCTTAATTCCCACAGTGTGTTGCAATTATATAGAAATGCACTTCAAGTTACAAGCCATTGCTTGATTAGAAGACATCAGTAAAGCACGTGCCAGAAAAAGTAGCTCATTGTAAATACTATTAGTTCCTGTTTTATATCAATGCAGAACCATGCTGGCAATAAAACCAGCTGATTGATGCTCGGCATTATCTGAGGCAAGAGTTCAGAGAGTTCCTAAATGATAATTTTGAGTTTAAAAGTCAATGAATCTGAGAACATCAGTCTGGAAACCAAATTAGAATTATCCAAAACAAACACCTTATGTGCCAAGTGGCTTCTACATATCTCCAGTATTAGATCTGCATGGATATTAAATGCAGCAAAGTATGTGTCTCTAAGTCACTCTAATTTTTAAAAAAAAAATTAAGTTATTTGCTTACATTTGATGAAGATACCAGATATTTTAAATCAACTGTCTCCCCACATTGCCCATGAATCCAACCAAAATAAAAGGATGGCCTCTTTCCAAACCTACATCTCCTGAGATGTGGAATGAAAGTTAAAAGCTATAGGGGAAAGACTAACTGGTTAATATGGGAGAAGGAATGAGAGTTGAGCCACTAGAAGAATGAGGAGGTTAAATAGCTTTGATGTGAAGCTGAAGAACGTAGTACAGTCAATGCCAAATATAAGATATCAAAAGAAAATAAAAGGAGTAATTCACTTGGGAGCTGAAATAGTCCAAGAACATGAACCCATGCATAAAATGAAAATGAAACATTATTGTGATGATAATTTAGTCTTTAGAGAGAGAAAAGGTAAGGTGTAGTGGTTAAGTGTTTGGGCTCTGGAGTCCAACATAGCCTAGTTCAAGCCCCAATTCTGCCACTTAAACTAGCAAGGTTGGCTGAGTTCTGCAGCTTCTCTGAGGTACAATGGGGTAAGATTAGCATATACCTCTTGTGAAAACTAAATGATACAATGCATATAGAAGGGCTTGATTTGAGTTAGCTAGTAGTAGTATTTTTACTCCATTATTTGCAGTATAATGTATGTATCACACTATGCTATGTAGAAACCAAACAAGTCATTGAACATTGCAGATATTTCATTTAATAAATGACACTGGCACTGCAAATATATTAACAGCTTCAGTATAGAAGAGAAGACAGACAGTACACTTTGTTTGTTTGTTTGAGACGGAGTCTAGCTCTGTCGCCAGGCTGGAGCACAGTGGTGTTACCTTGGCTCACTGCAACCTTTGCCTCCCGAGTTCAAGTGATTCTCCTACCTCAGTCCCCTGAATAACAGGGACTAGGCATGGACCACCACACTCAGCTAATTTTTATATTTTTAGTACAGACGGGGTTTCACCATGTTGGCCAGGATGGCCTCGATTTCTTGACCTCATGATCTGCCTGCCTCGGCCTCCCAAAGTGCTAGGATTACAGGCATGAGCCACTGCTCCCAGATGACAATACATATTTTTAAATAAGCAAAATAGCACATTATTAAATCATGCTGGACAACTAATTTTTAATTCTGGGCTCTAAAATGTGAAGAATTTGGGGAGAAATGTCAGCAACAGCTAATATTTGAAATCAGAATCCAGGAAGAAAAGTTAAAGAAACTGAAATTATAGCTAGAAAGGATAATATTGAGAGGTTACTATAATTTTCTTGGCTGTGAAGTCAGCTTTGCCTAACATTAATATAGTTTTCCAGCTTTCTTTTGATTAGTGTTAGCATAGTATATCTTTCTCCATTTCCTTACTTAAAAATAAAAAACTTCATTTCTAGAATAGTTTTAGTTTCACAGCAAAAGTAGGTAGGAAGTATAGAAATATCTCAATTAACCCCAGCTCCCACATATCCATAGCCCCTCCTGTTATCAACATGTACCACCAGAGTGGTACATTTATTATAACCTGTGAACCGACACTGACATATCATTATTGCCAAAAGTTGGCCAGGTGAGGTCTAACACCTGTAATCCCAGCACTTTGGGAGGCTGAGGCAGAAGGATCACTTAAGATCAGGAGTTTAAGACCAGTCTGAGCAACACAGCAAGACATTATCTCTACAAAAAAATTTAAAAATTAGCCCAGTGTGGTGGCACACACTTGTAGCCCCAGCTACTTGAGAGGCTAAGATGGACCATTTGAACCCAGGAGTTCAAGGCAGCAGTGAGCTATGTTCATGCCATTACACTACAGCCTGGGTGACAGAGCAAGACTTTGACTCTAAAAATAAATAAACATACACATTAAAAAAATTTTTTAAATGTCAAAGTCCATATTTTACATTAGGATTCACTCTTGGTGTTGTATAATCTATGGCATCTCTTTACTTTTAAATTATTTGTCTTTAAAATTAAAGTAGGTTTCTTGTGGACAATACACAGAGAGGACTAGTTATTTAATTCATTTTGACAGCCTTCATCTTTTAATTGGTATATTTAGACCATTCATATTTAAAGGGATTACTGAAGTAGCTGGATTGATATTGACCATATTTGTAACTGTTTTCTATTTGTTGACTTTGTTGGTTCTTTTTTGTTGTGTTCCACTTTTTCTGGCTTTTTCAATTTTAATTAAGTGTTTTACATGATTCTATTTCCTCTCCTCTTTTAGCATATCAATTATATTTCTTTAAAACATTTTAGGCTGGGCGCAGGGGCTCACGCCTGTAATCCCAGCACTTTGGTAGGCCAAGGCGGGTGGATCACAAGGTCAGTAGGAGATTTAGACCATACTGGCTAACATGGTGAAACATCATCTCTCCTAAAAGGACAAAAAAATCGGCCGGGTGTTGTGGCAGGCACCTGTAGTCCCAGTTACTTGGGAGGCTGAGGCAGGAGAATCGCTTGAACCTGGGAGACAGAGGTTGCAGTGAGCCAAGATCGCACTACTGTGCTCCAGCCTGGGTGAGCAAGATTTCATCACAAAAAAAGCAAAACAAAACAAACAAACAAACAAAAATGTTTAGTGGTTGTCCTAGAGTTTACAATATACATGAATGACTAATCCAAGTTTACTGTGAGATTCTACTATACTGCTTCATAGGTAGTGCAAGTGTTACAGGAAAGGGGTCCTGATACAGACCTCAAAAGAGGATTCTTGGATCTTACACAAGAAAGAATTCAGGGTAAGTCCACAGTGCAAAGCAAAAGCAAGTTTATTAAGAAAGTAAAGTGGAGAAATAACAGCTACTTCGTAGACAGAGCAAGGCTCTCCTGAGAGTAAGAAGAGAAATGTGTACATCTTAGGTACAATGCTTGTACATACAGGATTTAAAAAGATCATGGGGAGATGTACTCTGCTACAAGGGTTTGTGAGAAAGGATTAATTTTCTTAATTACTATATTTTGCAAGAATCAATACTATTATCTTTAAAGCAAAATTAGAAATGTCTTTGTTCTCAAGGTATCAGGGTATCTGGACACTCCCAAGTCTGGGTCTGTTTAGTAAACATTATTAATTTGTTCCCTTAACCATAAACATCTAGAGGCTAGGAATACCTAACTTTCTGGGGATGCAGCCCAGCAAGTCCCAGCCTCATTTTCCTAGCCCTCACTCAAGATGGAATCGCTTTGATTTGAATGCCTCTGACACAAGTACCTTATAACAAAGTGTTCCTAATTTCTCCCTCCTATGCTATATAATATTGCTATAATTCATTTCACTTGTTCATAAGCTCAATCACCCAATATATTGTTTCTCTTATTCTTTTAAATACATTGTTATCTGTTAGATCAATTAAGAATAACAAAAATAAAATATGTTATTTTAAGTTCATTGATTTTGTCTCTATTTCTCTTCCTTTCTTTATGTAGATCTGAGTTTCTGACTTACATCATTTTCCTTCTCTCTGAAGAACTTCTAATATTTTATTCAAGCCAGGTGTATTGTCAACAAATTTTCTGTTTTTCTTTGTCTGAGAAAGTCTTTGTTTCTATCACTTTTGAAAGCTAACTTCACTGGATATAGAATTCCAGGTTGGTGGAGTTTTCCTCTTTCAACACTTTTAAATACTTCACTCTATTTTCTTCCTGTATAGTTTCTGACGGGAAGTGCAATGTAATTATTATCTTTGCCCTTCTGTAGGTAAGATGTCTTCTCCTATACCCTCTGACTTCTCTCAAGATTTGTCTTTGATTTTCTGCAGTTCGAATATGATATACATGGGTGTAGATTTTTTGGTATTTCATTTGGTTGGGGTTCTCTGAGTTTCCTTGATCTTTGGTTTGGCATCTGTCATTAATTCTGAAAAACTCCCAGCCATCATTACTTCAAAAATTTGTTCTCTTACCCCTTCTCTTTCTTTTCCCGCTGGTATTTGCATACATGTATGATATACCTTTTATAGTTATCCCATAGTTCTTGGATATTCTGTTCTGTTTCATTCTTTTTACTTTTCAATGTCAGTTTTGGAAGTCTCTACTGACATCTTCTTTGTGACATCTTCCAGCACACTGATTCTCTCCTTGGCCATGTGCAGTCTAATTATGAGCTCCTTGAAGGGTCCTTCATGTATAATATAGGGCTTTTCATTTTTAGTCCTTTCTTTCTTAGAGTTTCCATTTCTCTGCTTACATTACTCATCTGTTCTTCATGTTGTCTACTTTTTTCATTAAAGCCCTTAGTGTATTAATCACAGTAATTTTATATTTCCAGTCAGATAATGCCAAAATCTCTGCTTTATCTGACTCTGGTCATGATGCTTACTTTGTTTCTTTAGATTGTGTTTTTAGCATGTCTACTAATTTTTGGCTGAGGGCCAGACATAATGTATCAGATAGAAGAAAGTGAGGTAGAGAGGCCTTTAGATGAGGTTTTTCATATTTAGGAGTTAGATTGTGGTTATCATTTGCTGGAGCTGTGGTATCAGAGGCTGAAATATCCTCCAGTGCTCCTGTTTTTGTTTCTCCTATTGTTTCTGAGCATCACTAGACACTCCTTAGATGGGATTTAAGGCTTGCAGTTTTTTTAACTTTAATACTCTATTATTACATAGGAGTCTTCTGGATATGCTAATAAGGTATAACAGGGAGAAAGCATTCTAATGTCCTATGATTAGGTCTCAGTCTTTTGTAAGCCCGAATTGTGTATTTCCCTTCCCCCTTGAGGAAGGCAAGAGGGCTGAAGTTGGCTTTTTCCCTTCCTCCAGGGGTGCTGGGCTTTGGTAAAACCCCAGGTGATTCAACTTTGTTACAACAGTTTTCCTCCAGGATAGGCCTTGTGAAGGAGAACATAAAGTACTGAGTGTATTTTAAAATTATAAGTTTCTTCTCCCCCACAGTAAGGGGTTTTCCTCCTATCTTCATAGTGAAAAACTGGTAGAACTCCTGGAGATAAAACTCCCCAAATGGTGCCCTCTATCCCCAAAGACTGTATTCCCCCTGGACATATTTTTTAATTCTCATGTTAGTTCTCCCTGAGCTTCCAGCAATTTGTCAATTACAGTTTATTGTTTCTACCAATACTGGTTTTAGCTGTGGGCCTCCGGTCCTTGTAAGCTTCGGTTCTCTGTGTATAGCTGTCTTTCTCCATTTTTCAGGGCAGCATTTTCCTCTGTGACCTCAATTCTCTGGAAAGTTTGTTGATTTTCAGTTTGTTTAGCTTTTTGTTGTTGCTGTTGTAAGGAAGAGAACAAAGACTTCCCAGCCTTTATATGTCAGACCTGAAACTAAAGGTTACTTATAAAAGCCATCAAGAGATCCATGGCATAGATAGGAAACTGGCTGCTCTTACATACCTAGCATTTTAAGAGCACTGACTCTTTTCCTCTGTGGGATTTACCTTTATGCATTTGCATATTTGTTTGTGGTGCTGCCTTCATTCAATCCATTAGATCCATGAGAGCAGTGGTTGTGTTTCCAAAGTGTCCCCAATGACTAATATAGTCCCTCACAGAGGGAAAGCCCTTAATAATTATGCATTGAATGAAAGACTAAAGATAAAGGTAAGTGCTAGCCATCAACAAGGTTTTCTGAACCTGCTAACTGACTGCACTGGGTCATTAAGCAAGTCATGAAATCTCCTTCCTCAGAAGCCTTTAAAAGCAGCCCAGCTCTATCTGTCTGGCATAGTTTCTGAGATGTCCTGCCAGAAGGTGAGAGGCTGGATCTCTTAATGTTTTCTTCAGGTCCCTTTTCTGTTTTTGTTTTTTTTCTCAGCAAATGTTTGCTTATTCTCCAAGGTCTTACATTCTAAATGCTAGGTGTTGAACTCCTAACATAACCTTCATATACAACTGAAGCTGAATGAGCATAACATAACCTTTGTATACAAGTGAAGCTGAATTTGAGCACTGCCTATGTAGAAAATGGTGTGACTTTCCTAGACAGTTATCAGCTGAAGTTTATGTTTGAGCCTTGAGCAGCAGATGGTTGTATCTCTGGCATGGGAAAGAATAAAGGCAAGGTTGATTACGGAAAAACTTTCTAGAGGTATCAGTCAATGCTTTTGGAATTCTGACAGGTAGAGTTCCCAAAGTCACTCCACTCCTGGCCATGTTGATTGTGGTCAGTGAGCTGGCATAATTAT
The DNA here is from genome assembly GCA_963573385.1 of Cacajao melanocephalus. NCBI lineage: Eukaryota > Metazoa > Chordata > Mammalia > Primates > Pitheciidae > Cacajao > Cacajao melanocephalus. Next base: position 6,977 of record CAUYLG010036462.1, on the reverse strand, counting down.
AAACCTTGGGACACCTACATTTTTCTATATGCTCCACATCTGTTTACATTCACCTATTTCCACTTTGAGTAGGTGAACCTCTTAAAGCCAATTACTTCAAACTGAATGTGGAAATGGGTGAATATAAACATTCAGTTTTATTATAAGGCTTTGCCTTATAATAAAATCTTCTTTCTGTGAATTTCATCTTTCTTCTACTATGATTCCCTAATAATGAGAAAGTTGTTTCTACATGTGAAATTCCATTTTAAATTAATCTGTTCTTTGGACATTCTTCATCATTAACTTTCACCATGTGTTCTCAGTTCTTCAACTAGAAACTGTTATAATTTACCCAGAAGAAATGCCTTCAAAGAAGCATAGGCAAAGAGAACATTATAATGATTCAAAACAAAGAAAAGCAGTAAGTATTGCAATTTAATCTTATGAGAAGTTTAATTTTCCCAGTGTGAGAACATAATATACCCATAAAATGTCACTGTAACATAAGAAGCTAAACTCATTTCTCCATCTACAGTTTGATAAAGAAAAAATTTAATGGGAGTAGTTGATTGATAGTTTTCAGCCTGTGGAAAACACAGCATAAATGGGCTACAAACAATTCTCCAGCCCACACTCTACTGATAACATTGTGCAACAACACAGAAGGCATTTCAGGCAAACAACTGTTCTTGAGAGAAAAAATTTTCAAGTAATTTCTTTTCATTTAATCATATATCCAAGACATTTCTATACATGCACATTTAAAAGTATCTGCAAACAAAAACTTCCTAGTACCTTTAATATTTTTGAAGATCCTTGCTTCTTAAATAACTTTCTGACTTTTCCCATTACAGGAAACGATGGATATACAGGCTGATTGTCTCAGAGCCTAAAGCAGTGATAAATCACCATTTCAAAAATCCACAGTGACTCCTTTGGATTCTTAAGAAAATTTACCCAGAAGTAGCTTGGGCACTGGCATCAATATGATGACTGTGATAAACAAGACTTGACCATGATAAAAGCTCACTTCACACTTAATTATAGAAGAAAAATTACAGAACTAGTAAACTTGCATAGTTAAATATCAAGTTCCAGAGTTACAGAACCAGCCTAACAAAACAATAAATTCTTTGTAATTGGCCACACAGTTTTGTGTGTAGATGTGTGTTTGAATCAAATATTTGAGTTATACAGAATTACAACACAGTAGACACAGACTATCAGTCTCCAAATAATTATGTGGATCGTATACCATAATTTGACACTGTTCATTCTTTTGGAATGATTCAGAAAGCATCTCAACCCAGAATGGCACCTCAGGGTAGGATCTGAAGTTTTCTTGTGCCAGGGCTGTGTGGGAACTGAGGGCCACACAGTTCCAATAGGAAAGATCTCCTACTGATAAAACTCAAGGCAAGGTAGAATTCCTTGTAATTTAAGGGAATGATTAGAGATTTGTTTGATCCTGAAAGCGCCTATAGTTTTTCCTTGATCCCTAACATGATTCACACTACTGTCTTCATTGACCATTCCTACACAGACAATTCTGATCACACACAGACACATACATACACATATACACACCCTTTGATCTTTGTATGTAAGTTAGACCTATGTATCTACCCTTTACGTGTGTAGATACATAGGTCTAACTTACAAGTTCAAAAGTGCATGGTATTATTTTGATAGCCTGTTTTATATGAAAAAAATTGTCTAATCTCCATTTCTGTCCCATTCTTATTATATATGTGATCTAACTATAATATTGCCCCAGGGAAAAAGATAGCCCCAATATCAACAGGTTAAGTGTTTATTTTTCTAGGTTTGTTGGACAATGGAGAAAATCTTTTCTAATATATGAGTTGTTATAAGATCTGTCAGTATTCTATTTGAGGAACAAATAGCTGGAAAAAAGAATCTGCATGTGTTCTCCTGCAGTCACTCAGGGTGATATTGGGTAAACATCTAGTCCAAAGGACAATAGGAGAAAAGGCATTGGAAGTTGAGAGTATAGAATGTGAGTTTCAGAAAAGAAAGTGAAGCAGTAACTGACAAGAGTTGTTGGACAGAGGGGAGTAGGGCTGTTTTGTTTTGTTTTTCCTTTGAGAAGGGATAGACTTAAACAGCTTTAAACATTTATAAAAAGGATCCAGTTTTTTGTCTATGCATCCATTCATTTAAAAAACATTTCTTGCACATCTACCATGATTCAGACACTATTCTAAGCACCAGAGAATAGCAACAAAGAAGACAGGCTAGATCCCTATCCTTACTGAGCTTGCCATATACTGGGGAAAACCAAAAACAAGTAATAAGCAAATAACATTAGTTTCTATTGATGATAAATGCTGCAAAGAGAATTATACAAAGTGATGTTGGGGGGTAGAATGTTATTTATATAGAACAGCTAGAAAAGACTTCTCTGAGGAGGTAACATTTCAGTAAGAAGCCAGTCATGAAACAATATGAGGTAAGAACATCCAAAGCAGACGGCACTCTGAGCAGGAACACACAGTGTGGTGTTTCCAAAGAACGGAATGTGAGCCAGTGATTGTGGAAGCCAGGGAAAGTGGTAGAAAATAAAATCTGAGTGGTAGGCATAGCCTATTGGTTACAGAAAGGGCATTAAATTTTATTCTAATCACAATAGAAATGTATTATAGGCTTTTCAATAGAGAGAATGGAATGTTCTCATTTAAACTTTAAACAGTAGTCTTCCTATAAGATGGATTATAAGAGGTCAAAAGAAACAAAAATAAACTAGTAAGACTAATTAGATAGCTACTGTATAGTACACATGAGAGAGCTGTAACAGTGAAATGGTGAGGAGTGATCAGGCTTAGCTTAGCAGTGGCTGTAGAGCTAACAGGTCTTGCTGATGGAGTACATGGCAGGGTAAGAAAAAGAGAAATAAGGTTGTCTTTGAGAAATTTGTTACAATCAACTAGGTGAATAATGATGCCATCAGGAAAATAAGAAAGCACTGTTGGATGGGCATGGAGAGAGGAACCAAGACTTCCATTGCAGTTAAAGAGTTCTTGTTGAAATAAGGACATTGAGTATACATGAGAGAGAAAGGAGAATTCATAGTTTAAAAATCTAGAGGAAGCAGAAAGGATGGAATCCAAAGATTAGGAAGAGGAGTCATTATTAGTTATGAGGAGGGTGTGCTCTTCTAGTCTACGAGGAGGTGAGGAGGAGAGAACAGGTACCAGTCATAGTTTTCAGGCTTCTAACTTTTACATAAGCAATACTTAGTTGCCGGGTTGATACTGCATTCCTATGGCTACCCATTTGTCTACAAAGTGCAGGGACGAAGGGACAGAGAGATAATTGAGATTTGAGAAGACTGGCAACAATCTGAAATATTTATTGTGCAATCTGGGACAATAAGCTGATTAGAAAAAAGCAGGAAGGTTGCCAAGTAATGTTGAGGGTCTCTTTGAAGTTGGTGATCATAAATAAGGTCATCATACTATCTATTTTGATGTACAATTTTCCTTTATGAACACTCTACTGATCAGGAACAGGCATACATTAAGCATAAAAATGTGTTTTAACTGAAGAGTGTGATGAAAATATAGAGGGAAGGAAATTAGGGGTACTGGCAAGAGCCCTATTAGAAAATAAACCTTGGAATCTAAGATAGATAAGGATACTCTTAAAAGATGCTTGGGCAATGAGTAGAATAGTCAAGGAATTGGAGGGAATAATGCAGTAGAAATAAATATCAAAAATGACCAGTGTGAGTGGTGGAGCAAACTAAAATGAGACAAGGTTTCAGACAGAATGTAAGGTGCTTGAATTATGTATTTTGGAGATGTGGTGACAAGGTCCAGGAGTAGACAAATAAAGTAGGTTTCTAGTATGGAATATAAAATACCAAGAAAGAGGAGACAAATAACTGAAGGAACTAAGGCCCAGGATGTTGAATGCCTGTTGGACACTGAACCCATCCAAAGTAAATCCAACTTTACTTAAGATCGAGATGAGGATTGTGAACCAATTACCAGTCTTCAATGAATGAGCAGGAATGGGAAATAGACAACAGCAAGAAGGAGAGGGAGGGATAGTATCCGTGAACAGCATGTTCACTAGAGAAGGGGTTGGGTCATAGACAGAACCAAGCAAACAGAGTAACGGATCTACCACCTCACTCTGAGGAACTAGAGATGCAAAGTAACACTCAGCTATTCTTTGAGAAGACTAAAAGGAGAATGGTGTCTTCAGGAGAAAGCCAGGTGGAGTACAGGGAAGTCTTTAAGAACAAGCTGTGGAAAGACAGGAGTGAAGGAGCGGCTCTGGAGGGTGCAGCGGAAGGAGTCCCGAAGAGGAGCAAGAAGGCGCATGTGTAGGACAAGGTGCTGAGAACATCATGGCCACAGTAAACACCTGAGGGGCTGGACTTGGAGGGAGGGAGTTACTCCATGGGGATTTAGACAGAGAGAAGAGAACAAGCAGATTTAGCCTCAAGGGTCTTTTTAATTTGCAAGGACACTGGACCAAATGGTGGGTAGGTGACACTCACTGGTTCAAAGCTTTGCAGCTCCTATCTTCAAGATAACAATGCCAAGATATTTCAGAATGATGTATGAGTTCTTTATCTACTGATACTTTACTTACTTAAAAAAATCACATTGGGGCCACATTATTTCTCCCTTTTTACCTATTTGGTTATGATATAACTTCTGTAGTGGCTGAACTTGAGAAATGAATCATAAATATCAAGAATAATATTAATAAAACTTACAAAATCATCCCTAAGTATATAAAGAAAATAGCTAACATTTGTTGAGCATTTACTGTTCACTATGCTTTATGTATTATCTGAAATCCACAAGAATCTTATAAGCACAATATTATTATTTACATTTCATGGATATTGCAATGAAGAATTAGGGAGGTTAAATAATTTGCTCAGGATCTTGGAGCTAACAAATGGTGAAGCCAAGGTTTGGCCCTGCTCAGACTTATTCTAGAATGGTATGTTATATAGCCTCTGAACCTACACTAGACACACAATTTAATCTCTAAATATGCCATTGGAGTATTTAAATACAAGTACTTAAAAATGGGGAAGAAAGGAAGGAAAAGAGGGAATGTGGGAGAAAGGAAGGGGAGGGAAGGGAGGGGAAGGGAAGAGAATAAATGAAAAAGGGAAAAAGAAGGAAGAGGAAAATCCTGGCATATTTCTGAACAGGCATGCATGTTAGTTCAGAATTTAAAATGCTATACGGTTAGTCTTGTGAAGGAATATGAAGCATTTCAATGTGTTTACTTTTTAAGTGTAAGTTTACTAGAAGCCATCTGCTGATAAAACACAGTAACCTACTGCAAACTCTGAGACTTTTTTTAGATGGCATTATTAGCTAAAAATAACTGCCACAGAACTGAATGACAGAAAACTAAAATGTGAGATTGGAAAAAAGCCTTTCAAGGTTGCCTGAACAATCATCTGAGTTTGGAAGAGTTGTACCAGTAAACAAGGCAAACCCAGATCTGGTGGGTCACAATCTACCCTTTCAAAAGTCCATTCTTTCCTGCAAGGGGAAAGAAAAGGGCGGAGAGACAGGCCACTCATAGGGCTCCAGTTGGCATTTTCATAGACCAGCAAATACCCTTTTGGATTCATTGTGTTTGGCAAGTGGATGAAATGTGCCCTGTCAGGCTTCTCAGGCCTGGGCACAGAAAGTAGCGGCCCACGTGGGCACAATCCAATGGAACTGGCTGCTCCACACACTCCACACATTGACAGAATCAGCCTTCTTCTCGGGCAGATGTCAGGGCAGGAGAGCCAAATGGCACTTTGTATATTAATAAATAAACATTCTCAGTTGGATCATAGGATCCTTGAAGCAACAGGTCACTAAGTTGACAGCTTATAAGATAAATTGGGCATCAACTTTTAAGGTTGATGATAATCAGCTGCTTGCTTCAATTTTTGCCTTAGAAATATATGTACTTAACATTCAACATATTCTTGGGAGGGGGGTACCTGCTGTGTTTCAGGATCTACAGAAATGTTGACTTACTTGATCCCCAAAACAACTTTGGAAGGTAGACCTGGTGGTTACCCCAGCTTTACAGATGGATAAATGGAGGCTCAGAGCGATGCAATACTTGCTCCAGACTATTAAGCACAAAGCAAGGGTGCAAATCTAGATCTGCGCAGATACAAAAGTCCCAGTTCTTTCCACTCCACTGGCTTCCTGGCATCATAGCAGGCTGTCTGAAATAGTCACCTCCTTTATAGCTTTCCTTCTGGATTGAGACCCTTGCCTCTCAAGGAGACAGCCTCCTTCCTGCCAAGCATTAGTTTGCCTCTATCTGCTGGAGACAGACCTACGAATGGGAGAACTCAGGGAGAAGAGGAGGAATTTAATCTCAAAGCCCACCGGTGAGTTTTTGAGGTGCACAGCAGTGGCTGCTTTCTCTCCACCTGAGGCTGATTTCAGAGCAAAGGCTGCTGTGCCACAACATACAACTGTCAGTCAGCATCCATAGACATTTTTAATCCCGTGTAACCCAGGGCTGTCACATTAAAACCATAGGTAGTTGCTGCATCTGAATATGTATCCAGTATTTTTCTTTAAAAAAATGGGTCGGAGAGATCCAAGATGGCCAATTAACAACAGCTCAGTATCGTAGCTCCCAGTGAAAGCGCAGAGAGCGAGTGGACGCCGCACTTTCAGACGAATTTTTGTTGCCCACAGACTGGGAGATTCCCGGCGGAGGAGCCACATGGGTCGCCGGCACGACTTTTTTGGCCGGCGCAGCTATTTTGCCGGCGCCCCGGCACGGCGCTTCTCCACGCGGAGTACACGGGACAGGGGGCCCTTTGAGTCCGGCTCGGCTGGTCCCATCCCCACAAGGAGAACAGCAATTGGAAGCGCTGAGGACTGAGAGTTTCACAGTAAGCACAGCTGAACTGGGAAGGTCCAGCTCTGCGGGGAAGGGGCGTCCGCCAAAGGAAAACTAAGAAACAGAAAAAA